>JBAMBL010002174.1:0-38938 GCA_037043405.1 Drosophila subquinaria | reverse complement strand
TGGTGGCTTCCCTGGCATTGGTGGACCCGGGCTGGGAGGCGGTAACTTTGGTGGACCCGGCGGAGTGTCAGGTCAGGGCATTGCCTCGGCCATTGGCAACATTATCATCATACCATCGGGCGTCAATGGACGCGCTCAGCTGTTCCGCATCACGCCCGACGGACAATTGGTGCGCATCGAGAATCCCCGGGATAGTCTCAACGAGCTGCTGCCCCACAATCTGCAGGATTTGCTGGCCCAACAGGCGGCGGCGGTGCCCACAGCGTCCACCATGACGGGCATAACACCACCAGGGATGACCCGACCAGGCGCCACACCGCCCACGCCCGATGACCAGCCCGAGGGATTGGATGAGGCCATGTTTGCCAACATGGAATCACGCAAGGAAACATTGCGCGGCATTTCGGATGCCAACGATTGGCGGCGTATTCTTCTGCTAGGTGAACCCAGCGGATCCTCCTCCTCGGATCAGACCAACACCAACCAGCTGGGCAATTCCATGGACAACTTTCAACGTGCCCTGGTCGATCTGAGGGATAAGTACGCCTCTCTGATTCAACCAGCGACCACAGCAAACAACAACAACAACGATCAACGCTATGCCGTCATTCTCTAGACGGAATCCTGAGTAAACCCAACAAACAATGTTATTATAATAAAGCACGTACTGATAATTCCTAGCAATCTTGACATTATCTCTGCTCAATCTCAACTAGATTTGGAAATTTACTTCTTTATAAAAGAAATACTTTTTTAGAGAGTTCGTACACAGAAAAAAGTTGAAAATTCTTCATTTCAGCTTTTTTTTATTTTAAATATGTTTTCAGCATATTATTGTGTAATTAAATTAACACAATATCCTGATCAAATGGCAATCACTCAGCATTTAAATCAGCGATGGGCACGCATGGGCTCCGGGAGCTAGCGGCTGCTCCCAGCTTTATTTCTGAATATTCGGCGCTGTGAACAACAACAATAATAGGAGCAGCTTTAGTCGAGGCATTTTTGACACTTAAAATTTATTTCCGTCATAAAAATTAACAACAACAACAAAGCTGAAGATCTTTTTTTTGCTCGCACACGTAGGTAGACTCTAATAGGGTCCCGAATTCAGATTTCGTGCCCACCTCTGATTTAAATAGTAAAAGATGCCTTAAACAATCGTGCTTGCTTCAAGTTTTTGTACTTAAATTAAGAAATTCCGGGACTACCGATCTTCTGACAACGCGTTGGATTCATTTTACCCGCGAATCCACGATTTTTCTTTTCCGTGTAAGGAAAAAATACTAATTTAAAAGAGTGCGTAGAAAGTGTAGCTTTCTTCAGAAACGACACCTTGATAACGATAGCATTACTTATATATGGAATTTCTATGATCGCGTATGCGTCATTCGTATAAAATCAGGAAGAGATTAAAAAATCAACAGATTTATATAACCTGATATCATTATAGAAAATTTTCAGCTTCAACTTCTTGATTTCTTTTACTCATAATTCTTAAAGGAGTAGAATAAACTTGATTAGAAAAGGAGAAAAAAAAATATCTAAGATGATTTGACAGAAATTTAAATAGATACATTGACTGGTAAATTCCTTAATTTCTCAGTCTATAATTGTGGAACGATATAATTCCAAGGCACTTTTTATTTGAAATCAAAGTCTTAAAGGCTAAACAGCTCGTAATTTTAAAATTAGATTTATTACATCTCTACTTCCCACTCTTATTCTGAATCAAACAAAATGATTTTCTGTTCTTTAATTGATCTCTCTTATAAAGGTACAAAGATCACATCTAAAGGGAATTCCGAATTATTAATCCGTTCAACGAGTTCTTGAACAACATTGTTAATTAAAATCTGAAGTAGTCCCTAAATAAATACAATGATAAATCAAGTCAAATCGTACAAAGAATATTTTATGGCTGTTAAATAATAAACACGCTTTGTTCATTGATTAAATGTAAGTGAACAAAGCAATTAAATTGTCATGATTGTAAATTCGACAGACAATTTGAGATATGATTGGGATTGTGATTGAGATTAAACTTTTTCAAAATGAAAATAAACAACTTTCTATTGTTAATCAAACGTCAGTCGGTATATTGAACTATATATATCAGTTAGCCTATCGTTATCAGCAGCTGACACGTTTTTATTTTCTTTTTCTTTTTTAATACTCTTTCACTTGATTAATCTTTTTACGTATTGAAAATAAACAACTTTCTAGATCTAATCGAATGGCAGTCGTGTTTAATTCCCTTAAGTTATTAGTTTAATAAATCCAAATACTAAACCATATATTATAGTTTGTATGTATGATAGATCCTATCATTATCGCGCTTTGCGCTTTTTTCTAAGGGAACTTCGAAATGTGCTTTTCCAGACCATAGTCAGAGGAACACACATCTTAAATTTGAATAAAACTCATTTTTGTGAGATTATCTTTCAAAAATATATATAAATTTTAGTAATTTAATTTACCGTGTTAAAAAGAAACGTCAGATTCAGTTTTTTCTTTATTTATAAAAACTGTTCTGTTTGAGAATAATACATTATGTAGATTATTCCTCAAAAAACTGTCTTGAAGCAGCAAAAGCTTGAATAAACAAAAAGACAGCACTTCCATCTTTATAAGTTTTTTTTTAGTAGCTTCAAAAAATATTTGAGTAATGCATTTTTTTATACACGGATCATTTATCATAATGAATATAAATGGAGTATGAATTATTATTTTATTATTGATATTTCGATATTTTATGTGAAAATTTCAGATTTCTAGGCCTTACCGTTTGGCCTACTCAATGATCTTCAGTCAGTCCTGACAAAGAGTTTAATATGTATACAGATTTTTTTAATTTTGAATAATCCGTTTCACTCTACTTTCTTCTGAAATTCCCATTTGAAAAACTACATCTGGTTAATTGTTCTATATTTATTAAAAACCTTATATGATCTCTAACTCTCAGAAAATAAATATAAATAGCCCGGAATGAATTTAACAAAGAGTATTACATGAAAATCATTTTGCAGTCGCCTCTAAAAAAAGTGCAAGCTTTTAATTAAATTTAAAATAAAATATCAATCAATCAATCCATCAATCAATCACAGGCCGTTTGACCGAGAATCTTTTTAGCCGCCTCAAAAAAAAAGTACGAGTTTTTAATTAAAATTAAAACAAAACATCAATCAATCAATCAGTCAATCCATCAATCAATCACAACCCATTTCACCGAGAATCGATTTGCAATTGTCACTAAAAATTGAGTGCGAGTTTCTAATTAAAATTAAAACAAGACATCAATCAATCAATCAATCACAGGCCGTTTGACCGAGAATCGTTTTGCAGTTTCCTCTAAAAAAGAGTGCGAGTTTTTAATTAAAATTAAAATAAGACATCAATCGTGCTGTCAATCAATCCACCAATCAATCACAGGTCGTTTTACCTAGAATCGTTTTGCAGTCGCCTCAAAAAAAAAGAGTGCTAGTTTTAATTAAAATTAAAATAAGACAATCAATCCATCAATCAATCAATCACAGGCCGTTTGACCGTCTCCGACGCAGGCGGCATAGGCGAGCAGATGGGGAATCGTGTTCTGCTCGTAGACGCCCGTGAAGAGATGGGCCCAAGGACCCGAGGCAAAGACGCCGACGTCCTCGCCGCCATGCGTCTCCGACTCCAGCGGCGCTGTGGCCGGAAACAGCTGCCCAGCGTCCTCGGAGAGCACGGAGAGGGGATCCACACGCTCATGGGCCTCCGTGTCATAGAAGCTGTCGAAGCTCTTGCCGTTGGCGTAGCTCAGAGCCAGATAGGACTTGCCATCGGTGCCCATGGACTTGGCCTCGCCGAAGATGTCGCTGCCACGGGGCTGATAGCCGCCCACGCTGAACGTGTGCGAGTGATCCGAGGTGACCACGATCAGGGTGTCCTTCTTGCTGGTCAGCTTGCGGGCCAGCTTGATGGCCTTGGAGAACTCGGCGGTCTCGTCGAGCGCAATCCTGGCCATGGTATCATGGTGACTGATGTCGATCTTTCCTCCTTCGACAAACAAGAAGTAACCGTTCTTCTCCTGCTCCAGCATTTCAATGGCCTTCTCGGTCATCTCCTCGAGCGTCGGTTCGCTGTTCTCCTCATCCGCCAGCTGCTCCAGATGATAGTGCAGATGACTCTTGCTAAACAGTCCCAGCAGCCTATCCGTTTTGGTGGCGTCCACCTTGAGCAGATTCTTGCGATTCTTCACGTATTTGTTGCCCTCCGAAAGCGACTCGAATTCCGCAACCAAATCCCGTCCATCGGTGCGTCTGCCATTTTTGTACAGCTCCTGGTCATAGAAATTGCGTCTGCCGCCGCCGAGCATCACCTTCAGTTTGCGGCCCACTTCACCATGGATCAGCTGAACGGCAATGTCATCCAGCTGCTCGGCCTGATCCCCGCAAGCCTCCTCCAGCACCGCGTTATTCTCCCACTCGCGATCGGCGGTGTGCGCGTAATTGCCGGAGGGCGAGGCATGCGTCACTCGGGTCGTGGTCACGAATCCCGCCGCTTTGCCCGCATCCATGGCCCATTTGGCGACGGAGAAGACGTGATTTGTGGTGTTGGCCATGGCCAGGCAGTCGCCTCTGCGCACCTGAGCAACGATTTATCGATTAATATATATTTGATTAATATAGTGTTGTATTTTAATATCGGTAAGAATTGGATGTTACTAGTTACGACAATTATCGATAAATCGACTTATCGATTATTGTTAACGATAAATTATCGATATTAAAATTTTAAAAACTTGCCAGCAGTGGTGCCGAAGATTAATAATGATAAGATGTACGATAACTATCGATAAATCGATTTATCGACTATTTTTATCGATAAATTATCGATATTGATGGCTTAGAATCATTTTCACACGTGGGGCCAAAGATTAATGATGATAAGAATTACGATAACTAGCGTTCAATACATTTATCGACTCTTGTTATCGATAAATTATAGGAATTAGTATTTTAAAAGCATTGTCACCAGTGGTGCCATTTATTATTGATGATAAGATATACGATACCTATAGATAAATCGACTTATCGATTATTGTTATCGATCATTTATCGATTTTGATAGCTTAAAATTATTGTCCCCAGCGGTGCAAAGGATTAATTTGTGATCATGTATGTTTTATCAATAATTATGTCAATAAACGATATATTATCGCTTTATATCGATATATTATCGCTATTGATATTTTCAAAATACTATCGTATACTCACATGCGCATTCACGCCAATGGTGCCGTAGTTGGCCTTGACGCCACACAGATACGAAGTCGAAGTCGACGCCGAGTCGGGCACAATCTTGTCCACGCAATATGTCTTGGAGAGACCCGTGTAGGGGAACTTCTCAAAACTGAGTTTTTTCTCCTCTCCGCCAATGTAATTCCTGGCGGCAGCCAATGTGGCCAATCCCATGCCATCGCCCAGGAACAATATAATATTCTTGGCCTTCTTCTCGTTTCGCACATACTCGAGTTTCTCCAGGATGTGCTCCTTGCTGGCTTCGAGCCAATACTCCTGAGTCTTCTCCTTCTTAAGGCCACGTGCGTTGGCTCGGGAATGGATTTGCTGCAAGTCCGGATGCATGTCGTCATCGTCGTCCAGTGGCGGCTGGCCGGGCACAGCTCCCGACCAAACAGTTGTTGCCAGGAGCACGAGACTTAGAAACTTCAGTGTCCACATTTGAGTTCCTAAATGAACGACAGTCGGGTGAATACTGAATTGAATTCCCCAACTGATCGAGGGCTTTATAACCAGCTTGTGTGCGGCGTCGATAGCGTCGAGGTTACCTCTAAATTTATGGCCTTTCCAGTTGCACTTGGCACTTGAGATTCGATCGATAGACACTTGAGATTTGAGCAAATCACAATAACAATTGATTTACTGAAGGGATTACGGACTATGAGGCAGATAAGCGACACTTGAGGCTATTTAACCAGGTTGGATTCCAGTTTCTAAGACAGTCGAACGGCAGCCGTTGGACGGATTGAAACCGTTCTTTTGAAATATAGAAAGAAAATTTTAGGAAAATGTCGCGAAAGTCAACAAAAAATTTGATCATTGTCGTGGGCTGCATTTTGGCACTGACTTTGTTGACGTCTTCGGCCCGGGCGGATCTAACCGATGATCTGGAGCAAGGTAAGTGATAAGGGGAAAAGAGAAAGAAATGGAGAGGGAGAGAGAAAGGAAGAAATTGAGAGATAGGGCAGAATTGTAGAGATAGGGGCAATACAGGTGTCAGAGATTAGGATTATCTTTATGACAGACTTTATCTATAGCTTTGTTTATTGTTAGACATAGAGAGAGAGTTGAGATTCCTTAACTTAGGTGTCATTTAGGAGAACCTTTAATCGAGTTTGTTGTAGTTCCTTAAGGACAGAAAGAAGGAAAGTCTAAGATAAGTTGTAAGTAATAATAATAATAATAATATAATAGTGCTTTCTTGCCTTAGAAATGTATAGGACGGAAGGATATTTAGGAATCTTCTCAACTGATTTTTAATGATTTTCGGAAAAAATAGAAAAAAAGGGAAAAGGAAAGCAAAAAGATGTTAGTGATAGAAGGAGAGGATGGGAGATAGTCTCTGTACATAGAGATAGTTATCAATGATTATGATTATCTTTATGCATAACTTATCACAAGTTATAGTTATATAGTTTGTTAAAAGAAAGAAAATCGGATCCCTAATCTTAGTTACATTTTTGGAGACCCGTAAATCATTATGTTCAAGAGAGAGGCAGAGAGAGAGAGAGAGAATCAGAGACAAAGCAGATCTTCCGTACTCAGATACTTAAGATACTTTTCAAAATTCTGATCTTCTTAAATTCCGTCAATTTTGAAATGTCTTCTCGAAATTTATGAAATTTTTATTCTCGAAACATTTTTGATATGTTGTATCCAATTCTAGACTTTTTTATGCTCTCTTAATACTACAATCCATTCAGACACGAGGCTAAAATACTGAAAATTTGTCTATATTTTTTTGGAAATATGATATTCTAATATTCTAGGCTTACAGGCTTTGATATTTTCATCCCCTTCAAGGATTTTCAGGACACCTCAAAACTGATGCATTTCCTTAGAAATTGAAGCAAAACACATTATGATTGCACCAAATGAGTTAAATTCATTTGAAACATCAAAATTAATTATTTTTCTTTAGTTGAATCTTGTTTACTTTTATTTTTATTCACTATTCACTTCTGCGACTAATTTTGATAAAAATTAATGTGTCACGAGAATTGTGCACGAATTCAACTAACGGTAACGCGAACAGCGAAATAATGTGAGAAACAAACTTAAACAATAATCACGATAATCGATGCATCAGGGTCTGAAAGGGATAGGGGCTGTACCTCAGTTAAGATCCCCTTAGAAAGCCCCTCGTAAAATTGATGACTCATTTCATTAAGGAATTTCAAGCTAACAATTTTTAATATTATTTACCAAGATTTGAAGGAATTTAGAGAGATTTTTAGCGAAGTTTTAGCGACTTATCCCTTGTCTAAAAATCCTCTCATCTCTTCACAGAACAACATCCCAATCTGCCAAAATCTCGTGCCTACACCGAACTGGATGAGGAGCTGGACACCAAGTTCTGGCACGACAAGGCGCAATCCATAATTGCGCAAAAGCTCGAGCAGCACAAGAAACTGAACGATAACCGGGCCAAGAATGTGATACTCTTCCTCGGGGACGGCATGTCCGTGCACACGATTGCGGCGACGCGCAACTTCATGGGCGACAGCAACCGGCAGATCTCCTTCGAGAAGTTCCCCTACGTGGGTCTGTCCAAGACCTATGCGGTGGACGAACGTACTCCGGACTCGGCCAGCACGGCGACGGCGTATCTCAGTGGTGTCAAGGCCAACTATGGCACCATTGGTGTCAGTGCTCAGGTGACTATGTGAATAAAATATCGATAATATATCGATAATTATAGTTGTTATCGTCGTTATCACTATCATCGTTAGAAATATATGATCAGAAGTTAATACTTATTATTGGCACCATGTCGATAATTATTGAAAATATCAATGCCGATAATATATCGATAAATATCGATGTTATCCACATAATAATTATCATCAATAAAAATATATGATTATAAATTAATACTAATAATAAATTAATTAAAATTAATTAATAGAAAAATCTCATTATCGATAATATATCGATAAATATCGATGATATGTCATTATTATCGATAAAATTTACGTATATTTAATACTAATCATTGACACCAAATACGGGTGTCGATATTTTTTGAAAATATTAATAACGATAATATATCGATACAGATTATGATTATTATCGCTAGTCACAAAACAAAACTAATCGATATAAAAATACAACAATGCATTAAAATATGTTAGAATCGATAAATCGGCATTCAATCGATAAATCAACAATTAATCGATAAATCGATAACATATCGATAACTCCACAGGTTAAGCGCAAAGACTGCGAAGCAGGACTCGACAAGAGCACACACACGGAGAGCATTGCCCAGTGGGCACAGGAGGCGGGCAAGTGGGCGGGGCTCGTGACAACGGCGCGTGTCACGCACGCCTCCCCGGCTGGCGTTTATGCTCACGTGGCCGATCGCGGCTGGGAGCACGATGGCAAGATCACCAAGGATGGCTGCAGTGCCGAACTGAACACGGACATTGCTCGGCAATTGGTGGAGTGGCCGGTGGGCAAGGATTTGCGTGTCATAATGGGCGGAGGGCGTGCCTACTTCCGTGACAAGAAGTCGAAGGATGAGGAGGGCGTGGCGGGATTACGCAAAGATGGACGTGATCTGATCAAGGATTGGCGGGAGGACAAGAAGGAACAAGGCGCCGAGGCGGAATACGTCTGGTCACGCACTGGACTCAACGAACTGGATCTGGAGGAGACGGACTATCTGCTGGGTCTCTTCAATGTCTCTCACATGTCGTACAATGGCGATCGCTTGCGCGATCCCGAGCTGGACGAACCCTCCCTCTCCGAGATGACAGAGGCGGCCATCAAGGTGCTGAGTCGCAGCGAGGAGGGCTACTTCCTCTTCGTGGAGGGCGGACGCATCGATCATGCCCATCATAAGACCCAGGCACACAAGGCCCTGGAGGAGACGCTGGAGTTTGCCAACGCCGTCGAGCTGGCACGCAAGATGACCTCGGTGGAGGATACTCTCATTGTGGTCACCTCGGATCACTCGCACACCATGTCCATCAATGGCTATCCTGTAAGTTGTTCCTTTCTACTGATTCTCTATGCTATAATAGGCAGACATAAAGTTGGGAGCAGTCGCTAGCTCCAGGAGCCCATGCGTGCCCACCGCTGAGTGTATAGCAATTTTCTCACATGATTCCAAAAATTTGGAACCAAAACTAGGAAACCAAACTGGAAATATAAATATTAGGAAACCAAAATTAGAAATAATTTTTTAGCAATTTTAAATGAGAAAAAAAAGACAAAATTAAGGAGGCAAAAATTGGAAAAAGAGAAAATCAAAAATATTTTATTAAAAATTTAATCATATCTGGGAATTTAAAAAAAAAAAATACTTCTATTGATATTTTATTAGGAATTTCTTCTTATAATACAAAGAATTCCAAAATTTGGAAACTTAAATTAGGAAAACAATATTATAAAAAAAATGGTATAAGGAATTTAAAACTAAGAAAGAAACACAAAATTGGAAAGGCAAACATTAGGAAAAATCGAAAAAAAAAAAATATTTTATTAAAAATTCACAGATTTTAAAAATTTTGAAAAAAAAAACTGGGAATTTTTACAAAAAGACTTGCATTCAAAGATCTCCAAATAAAATTAGAAAAGAATATAAGGAATGTATTTATGCTTTTAGAACACTAAGTTAGAAAAAAAACATAATTATGAATGCAAAAATCCGAACAAGCCGAAATCAAAAATATTTAATAAATAATTGAATGAATAACAACATTTTTAAACAAAATTTAGGAATTTTTACAAAAAGACTTTTCTACTGATTTCCTATAGAAATTTCTAAGACTTGGAACATAAAATTAGAAAAAGTAAGTTAATAACATGCAAAATAAAGAAATCCAAATGAGAAATATAATTAAAAGATATTCAAAAAAGGGCAAAACTAAATTGGATAGACAAAAACTAGGAAAGGCCAAGTTCAAAAATATTTTACTAAACGATTTAAAAAATAATCAAAGTTTTAAAACAAAATTAAAATAGGAATTTATGTAATTTGGAATTCAAAATTAGAAAAACCCAAATTGGAATTAATTGTAATTTCCCAAAATTAAAAAAGAAAAAAAATAGAATATGAAATCAGGTAAAGCAAAAGTCGAAAATATTTTGTAAAAAAATAGTGCAATGCAAAATAATTTTTTAAATATCAATTTTGATTTCTGTAAATTTGTATCATAGTGTTTTTCTTTGTTTTTGTATTGCTTACAAATCGTACTTTAAAATATTTCCCTTTCTAATTTTATATGCTTGCAGTATCGTCGTCAGAATATATTCTCGCTGGCTCCCAATCTGGCCACCGATGAGAAGCCCTTCACCATTCTGTCCTATGCGAATGGACCTGGCTATGCCAACACCTACGACGAGGAGGGTCGCATTGATCTCACCGATGTGGACACCACCCAGCCCGAGTTCCAGTTCCAGGCAACAGTTCCGCTCAACACGGAGACTCACGGCGCCGAGGATGTCGGAGTCTTTGCCTCGGGTCCCCACGAGCATTTCTTTGCCGGCAACTACGAACAGACCGCGATTCCCGCCCTGATGGCCTACGCCGCGGATATTGGTCCTTTTGCCCAGGACAAGCTCAATAACTAGTTGCAATAAAGTGATCCGATTTGATCTTGAGAATATAGCACAAGTTGTCAATAAGTATTATTCCTATGGCGATTTTTACAGGGTAACTTTTACGGGGGGATTGAAGGATTAACTTGATCAGATTCAATTTAAGCAACTTACTCTGCGTATACGTTATGTTTTTCATTACTTTAATAAGGTTACGATAATGGCTTGATTTATTTTTCATTGTTTTTTTCACGTTTATACCCTGTAATCAACAATGATATACTCTGTATACCCATTAACACCTAAATAAATTTAAAAAAGGTAATAATTAAATAAAATAAAGCGAGTCCCTGTGAAAAATTTGACTTTTTTGGTCAAATCAATAAAATCTTTGTTATTGTTATTTTCCTGGCTGACGGTTACTTTTCGAAATGCACTCAGCTCACACTGCTTGCGCTGCTTCGTGGACTGCAATTTAAAGCAGTTCATTGAGTAGAGTGCTTGCGCTGTTAGGCAACAGATGGCGCCACTAACACAACACAATTTAAAGCAGTTCATTGAGTGCAGTGCTTGCGTTGCTCGGCAACAGATGGCGCCACTGGGGGCTGCAATTTAAAGCAGTTCATTGCGTATATTACTTGCGCTGTTTGGAAACAGATGGCGCCACTAACGCAACACAATAATGGTAATCTAAATTAACTAATAACTTGGCCATATCCTTGCGCATTTTTACAGGACATGTCTTGTTAGATTCGGCAGGACGAACTCTATCGATTGCCATCAAAAAATTATGGTGTCATCTAAGAATCATTGACTTGTAAAATTGCACCTCCAAGTCGTTTGAAGAGAGGCCAAAAACACAAAATCATTGATAACTCAAAAACCACAAGGACTATTTCGATGTCCTTTGGTCAAACGATAGTCCTTTTGATACTCATCGATTGACTGTAGTTTCAACAGGATCCTTCAAAGGATATTCGAGTGAAAGCCTATTTTCTCTACACAAAAAAGTGCGTTTTATTCTGATCCTGTAAGGACTTTCGTCCTTTTAGTTATATATTCAGCTAAGGCAGGCAAAGGACTATCTGAGTGCCAAAGGACATCTTGCTAGTCCCTAAAATAGCCGAGTTACAGCGGATTTTCTGTTTTCAGGACCTCTTTTCTATACATTCCCCTGTAAAAATTTTTAAGAAAATTTTTTTGAAAGATCCTGAAAATCCTTGAATGCAGATTGATAGTTCGGCTTGCTGTGGGCAGAAAAAAGCATATCCCTTTGAAACCGGACAGGATACGAAGGAGTGAGAGCTATGAAAGTGACTGAATTATAAATAAATTTCAAATTTTAAAAAATAAAAATTCCTTTAAGAATCCTGAACATTAAAACAACGTCATTTCAAAATAATATAATCAGTTTATTTAAATTAGTTTATTAAATACTTGTTTTTTTTTAATATATAAATATTATGGTACTAAAACGTACTAAACCTACTGCATGTGTATATATGTAAGTGTATATGTGTGTGTACAGTGTCTTCTAAAATTATAATAGCCATTTGGATAACAGATAAATTGTACAGTGCTTAAAAACAGGAGACAATCGGATATATAAAATTGGGATATAAAATATAAAAAATTAATTATATTTGCAACGTTTTATTTTTAATAATTTAGTTGATTAAATAAATATTTATTGATTAATTCACAATTTCTATATGACTATAACTAACGATCAGTCTCCAGTTTCAAAAAACACTGCACAATATTCTGAAATCTATTTTCAGTTATAGATTTTAGATGTTAATGTTTTTGTTTGTAATTCATTTCTTATCTCTTATCGCGACAACTGAATTTTTGGGTCTTGTTTTGTATCTTGTATCTTTGTATCTACAATCAATGTCGTAACAATTTCTAAGCTCGCGTTTCCATCATTTTCATTTGATGTTTTTTTGGCATGTTGGAAACAGATTTCAATCCTCAACCGATTGGGCGATAAACTTAACTAAATTAGCGCTTAAATTAAATACAATTTACTATACAGATTTATAGTGAAGGATTGGTTTGGATTGGATTGGATTGGATGGGGAGGAGTACATGAAGCTTCTTAGTTTGGCAACAGCTCCGCCAGCTGATTCCGCAGACTGGATGGCAGTGTGTCTGGGAACTTGATGTCGAAGGCCACAATGAGATCGCCGCGTCGCGACGGCTCCTTGGGGAAGGGCAGACCCCGTCCGCTGATGCGCTTCACCGTGGTGGGTTTGATGACCTCGCCCTGGGTGCTGACCTGGATGCGTTCGCCCTGGAGTGTGGGCACCGTCACGCTGGCGCCGCACAGCGCCTGCTTCAGGCTCAGCTGGGCGTTGTACCGCAGATCGCTGCCCTCGCGCTTGAACTGCGAATGGGGCTTGTCCCGGATGATGAAGATGATGTCGGCGGGCACCTTCTGGGGCGCCTGGTCGCCCTCTTTGGGGAATGTGATTTTGGTGCCGGCCTTCCAGCCGGGCTTCACTGTAATGCTCAGCACCTTTTCCTCTTTGCGCGCCGTGCCCGTGGCCATGGACATGCGCGAGATCTTCATCTTCTTGGTGGTGCCCTTGTCCACCTCCTCCAGCGTCACATACAAGTCATGCTCGATGGGTGGATCCTGTTGCTGGCGCTTGCGACTCGGCGCCTGTGCGTTGAACGACTGGGAACGGAAGGCGCCCATGGGATTGCCACCGAAACCGCCGCCGCCAAACATCTCGTCGCCGCCAATGTTCATGAAGACCTGTTCCTGGCCATCGCCGCCGCCGGAGAAGAAGCCACCAAACGGATCCGCGGCACCAAAGATATTCTGTGACCCAAAGAACTGGGCGAATGTGGCGCGTGGATCGCCATGGAACTGATATGTGTAGCCGCCTGGCTGGCCGGGCATGCCATCTGGTCCGGGTTGTCCGCCCTTGAGTCCATCCTCGCCGTACTGATCGAAGATGTCGCGCTTTTTCTTGTCGGATAAAACCTCATAGGCCTCGGCAATCTCCTTGAATCTTTCTTCAGCCTGCGGACTCTTGTTCTTGTCCGGATGGTATTTGAGGGCGAGTTTTCGGTACGCCTTCTTGATGTCATCATCGCTGGCCTTCTTGTCAATGCCAAGAATCTTGTAGAAGTCTTTGCCCATCTTAACTTCTCTTTCTATTTATCTGTGTCGCTCTCTCTCTCTCTCGCTTCGACTGTAAATAAACAAAAGAAAGCAAACGAATTATTTCACTGAGATATTTTTGGATATGTTAAAGCAAAAGCAATGAACGAGTGTTAAATACCCTGTAGTAGTAGCATAAGATAACATAACAAAAGATAACATAATATAAGATAACATAACATAGCATAAAATAACATAACATAAGTTAACATAACATAGCATAGCAAAGCATAGCATAACATAACATAGCATAGCATAGCATAATGCAACTAACATAACAAAATATACAGTGCACTACAAAGGTCTTCACACAGCAGCAACTTTTTAGTTTATTTAACCGCATGAAACAACAGTCTTGAAAACATTTAATATCAACAATTTGACACCAAACAAATGTTGGTGATGTCACTTATTTTACAACAAGTTGCTGCTGTATGTAAACATTTGTGGTACACTGTATGCTATGTTATATTTTGTTATGTTATGTTAGTGATGTTATGTTATGCTATGTTAACTTATGTTACTGTATAACATATTCGTTGTGCCAAAGCTTAAAACTGTTTTATTTATTCAATTTATAATTTATTTAATATTTTATTATTTGCTCTAATTCTCTCTCTAAAATTCTAGATATTTATACAAACAGACAGACATTGTCACAAACTTATAAGCCTGTGCTCATTTTAAGTGCCGGGCTGATAACAACAAAGACAACAGTAAAATGTTTCCATTGTTTTTTCAATGGAATTTGCTAGAATCGTTGAGTTGTGCAACGATAACAAAAACAACAACGAAAGCGCCCTCGCTGTTGCTGTCTCTGCCTCTGCTTGCGTCGCTGCTTTTTGCTTCTGCTGTGTTGTCAATCTGCCTGTGACGTCGACGCTGCCCCGTGTTTGGGGGGTTTTAAAACTAAAATTTTGCATTCTTTAACAATTTCATTGTCATTATTATAGCTATTGCTTATTCCTTTTTCTTTGGGGCACAAGTGCATAATGAAAACATGCTAATTTAAGCAACAATTTTCTTATTGAGACACTCACCTTATGTATTTGTACTTGTACTTGTATTTGTATTTGCCTTGCAGCTGCTTTTTCGCTTTAAGTTGTCGTTAACTGCACTTTTTGATGTAATTTTCCTTTTCAGTTGTATTTAATAATAAAAAATGCTGTTTTTGCACGCACAATTTGTCTTTAGAAATAATTTATGTATGTTATTTGCAATCAATTGTCTTGTTCTCTTCTCTCGTGTTCTTTCTTATACACACGCCCACTGTCTTTCTCTCTTACTTTTTGCTAAATGAGTTGATTTGACAGCGCGGCGCGCCTTTATATAGACTCGGCGCAGTCTGCTCGTCGAAAATTCTCGATGTTTCGCGCAATTTAGGGTTGCATCCGGAACAAAATGCTGCGATAACTGCAACGCGCCAACATTTAAAATACCAATCGGTTGAATAATTTATTGTGTCTCCAATAGTTGCTAAAATAGTTATAATTTTTTTTAAAATGTTTTGCAAAGGAATTTGTAATAATTTTTAAATGTTTACAATAAAACAAATGTCGATAAGTTTCTTATCGAGTTGCAGCTCTAGCATCGATTCTTTTGCTTGAAATTGAAGTACTCAGACTATCGTCATCATATCGATGTGTGCCATACTACTTATCGGCATTGCTATCGATAATCAGTGCAGGCCAAAACCGCAGCCGAGAACGAACACAACAAAAACATTTGTTCATTTTATATTAAATAAAAATGGTTGCTGCTCGATATCAACACAAAGCCACATCAGTTTAGCCAATTTTGAGACAGCTACAAATCAAACGTTCTGTGTACGGCCGGATTGTGCAAATAAAATACTGCCGCACACAACATATTGCAACATTTTCACAATTCAGGTGAGTGAAATCATACATACACTCACGCATATACATACATATGTACAATATTGTACATGCATATACATATGTGTGTACATATCTGTATCTGATGTGTTTTATACATTTTGGAGCCGCTAAGTTTTTCCCAAATGAAGGACGCACAATTTGAACTAGTTTTGTCACATGTGTCACGTTCTACACACAGTGGAAACCTTGACCGATCAGCCGCCCCATTGTCCTCTCTCTCTCTCCTCCTCGCATTCTCCTCCTCCTGCATTTTTGTTGTTGAGTGTTGCGCAAACGAAAAATTTGCTAACATGCAAAGGTCCCCCCGCCCCCCGTAAACCGCTCAATGCTTTGCCCCCTTTAAGTTGAACCCAAAGTGAATGCCGGCAATTTCTTAGTCACATTTGAAAAGCACATAGCATAATAATAATAAAAATAGTCATTCATGGGGCATTTGAATCAGAATCTGAATCTGAATCTCTCTATCTGTATCTGTATCTCAAAATCAACATTAATAGCACTTTCGCTACATCTAATGCACTATATATACAATATACTCGGCTATTCATTGAGAAATCGAAATATATATTTAGGTTGGGCAGTGTACACCTGTCTTATGAGCTACACACAGTCATCACACACTCTGCACTGCTCACTCACTATTGCCATCTCACTTGCACATTTTCGCGATATCATTATCAACAGTTGTTATGTGCAATATGAATGTTATTGTTGTTGTTGTTATCAGCAGCTGCGGGTCTGTGGGTATGTGGGGAGGGGGGTAGGAACTGCATCCACAGAACAGTGTTGAACATTGCCCGAATATGTAAAAAGATATGGGCGCATTTGTACAGAAAAAGGAGAGAAAAAAATATTTAAAATGATTAATATTTCTTCTTTATTTTTTGAGAAAATATAATAATATTAATTTTTGTAACTTTAAAAATTTCCCCTTATTTTTTAGAATACTATATAATTGGGCATTAAGGTAAAATATCAAAATAGTAAAATAAAGTAAAAAAAAGCTAAAGCATTTAGCTATTTTGTTAGTTGCTACATTTTAGCGATTATTTCATAAGATATCTTGCAACAATTTACAAAAATCTGAACAAAGAGACATAGAGAACACTTTAATCTTTGATAATTGATAATTTCTTATCAAGCTTACCGAACTAATCACAATGGAAAAATATGTCGTGTGCTAAATTTTACTTTCTAAAAAGTCCATGCATTGTATTTCAGCATGACAAATATCAATAGATAGCTACATAAATGATTCGATTGAAGCTTAAAGTTAATCGCTATTGCATTTCTCTACATTAAAATATGCTAGAAGAAAACTTCCATTTATTGTTTAAAAAACCAGTTTACTGTTAATATATAATTAAATTAAGAAAACCTACTTTTTGCACAAATTTTTTTGTTATTTTTTTGTAATTTCTGAATAAGTAAAGATCTTAAAACAAAAAAATCTCTTTACTAAGTACAAATCTTGTGACGAAAACATTTCCATGTCGCAAAATTTCTGATAACCAATTTTGTATCCATGAAATTCAACATATAAAAAATTCTTTAAAAAAGGTTTCGGAAAAATTAAAATATAGGTAAAAAAAAAACTAGGGGGCTTCCTTTAGCAGCTATATAATACAGTAACCTGACTTTGACAATCTCTGAGTTTTGACCAAATTCGGTTAGAATGTAAGAGACAATCTGTGAGTTTGGGAAAGATATCTTAAGTAACAAACAAGTTTTTCAAACTAAGCAATTTCCTGACCTTTGAATCCGAATTTAACCCACTTGCGGATCAAATTTCACAAAACGCCGTCTTGTTGCATGATGAAGTTAACTTTTCTATGTTGTGTGAAAATTTCAGCTTTCTACGCTTAGCCGTTTGGCCTACATGTTGATTTTCAGTCAGTGAGTCAGTCAGGACAAAAAGTTTTATATATTTAGATATCAAAACTTCTGAGAATAAGCTTTTTATCGTTTCTTTCCATTTTTTTATTACTTCAACTAATTTGTTTTAAATTTTCGCAAATTTTTTTTGTTTTTATTTAGTTACTTGACTTTATTTGAATTGGAATTATTTGCCTGGTCTGTTAATCCAGTTTTTACTGAGCGTAGTGGGCATCACTGATCCACAGAACAGGGAACAGTAGTTAGAAATTCGTAGCGCACACAAGCGGGCGACGAGTCGGAAGCGATCCGATTCCGTGTCCGAGTGCGAGTGCGAGTCGTCGTCGGCAATCGTGTGGCGCCACCGACAGCGGCAGAGTGCGATTTGTATGGGATTGCTTTGGTCGTTTGGTCGTTTGGTCAGTACTCGTGGACGCGTGAAACGATGTCGATGTCGTTAGCGCTGACGTCGCAATATTTCAGTCGCTAAAAATCAGACGGTGTGTGTGTGTGTGTGTATAAATATAGAGTATATATACATATATATAGATAAAATATATATATTATTAAACCCTTGTCCATTTAATTTTTGTGTAAAGTTAACAACTCATTTGCAGCATGTGCAAATCTCCCAAATAGAGCAAATTGTGCTAAAAATAAAACACACGATTTACACTGTAAATAGATCGCTTTCGTAATAAACTGCAAGAGATTTCAGCTAAAAACTCGCAATAAACGCGAAACTCAAACTCTAAAAACTCTACCAAAATATATATATGCATATGTGCATATGTGTGTGTGTACTATATAGCTGTGAAATCTGAACTATCTGGCATGTGGCAGACCGAGCAATAGTTTTATAAATAGATGCCAAAAATTCACACACACTTAACACACAATTTTGCTCTAGACGTTCGGAAAAAACATAAAAATCATCATCATCATCAACTTTTGTAGACTTTGGTTTAATTTCTGTAAAAATTTCGACCCCGGGGGGAAACTAACGTAAATATTGATGAGAATTCTATGCGTCTCTGATTCTCAATTGATATAGACACATACAGTGAGTCAAGTAAATGTTTTGAACAAATGAAAACTCTATAATCAAATTAATATATTTGCTTTTATTTCAATTTATAACAAATTAAATAAATACATTTTATTTCACATTAAATGTGAGTTTTTTTTTGACATGTCTAAACATTTATTTGACCAACTGTAGCTCACATACGATCTGTGAAAACCTTCGCATTTACAAATAGCCAGATAGTATCTGAGTATCTGACGGATACTTGCGCTCCCTGCTTTGAATATTTGTTTGTCTTTGACGTATCATTTTTTTTTTTTTTTAAGTTTATTTTTTTTTCTTTTAGTTTCGCTGTCGACATTTATTTTTAGACGCACAATTTTTGTGTATTTTTTTATTTTGATTTCTGCTGGTCGCGTATTAGCATTTTTGGATTCATCTCTGAATGCATATATACAACATATATATGTATTTGTATCTGTATCTGTATCTGTGTATCTTGCGGTGCCCATCCAACATGTGTTTGAAATTGCAGCTCGCTTTGTGGCCAAAATGGCAAAATGTCCCGCCTCTTTTCGCCCTTTTCCCTTCTCCTTTCCCCTTTAACACGCAACTCTTTGCTTGCAATGTTTGATTCTATTTTTGTACATATATATTTTAAGTTGGAAAAACATTGCGCATTTTCAGTTACTAATTGCTTTGGACATTTAATTAGACTGCGTAAGCATTTTGTGCACATTTTCCGGCCCGCAAAATGCAACAGATTTTAGAGCAATCATTGGAGGTAGATAGAAAAATAAATAGATAGATAGATAGATAGACAGACAAATAAATAGCATGAATTTAATCTTTTAAGCATTGTTATCAAAGTTTCAAATACAAATTGATGGCAACAGCTGCGAGCTAAAAAACATATTTTTTTTTATATATTCTTTGTATTTCTCAAGTATTTTCAACCAGGGAAAGTAATAATTTTAATTTAAAAAGTAAAAAAAAAATTAAAATTTATCAAGAAATAAAAATAAATAGGTTTTTCAACTCAAATATAATAATTAAATTTCAATTTTTATTATAAAAATTTAAAATAAAATTTGAATTATAATTTCTAAATAAAAATGGAAATTTTCTTTATAAACTTTAGGACGGGCAAGGTCCCGCGAGTATCTGTTTGTCTAGTTTCTCCGAATCCGTAAGAAAGAATGAGTTGATCCTAGAAATTCTGTTATATGGACTAAAAATACATCCGAGTACTTTTAATATATCTTCAATATTGTCGAACACACCAGCGAATAGACAATTAAAAGCGATGTGTTTTAGGAAAAATCATTGGCCGCGTTCACCAGAACTAATCAATCAGTAATAATGTATTGTGTTTTTATCGATAACAAAGCATCACAATCAGAAAATTTCAGCGTACTATTTTGGTGATGAATTTTCAATCATCATAAATAACAAAATTTGAAATCATGATTGCTGCATTTCACCAGAATAATCATGCAAATTTTATCGATTTTCTGTTGTCGATTTGTTCTGGTGAACACGACCATTTACTATGGCTACTACAGAACAACTTAGTAGAGAAAAGCAGCGGTGGGCACGCATGGGCTCCGGGAGCTAGCGGCTGCTCCCTACTTAATGTCTGCCCATTCGTGCACCCGAATTCAGATTTTGTGCCCACCGCAGAACAAAAGCACCGATTGAAAACAATTTGGTTCGCATTGAATCTTCAAAATCATTGCAAGGGTCAGCGCAACCTTCAATATTGTCGAAAACACCAGCGAAAATACAAAAAAAGAAAGCGATGTTTTTTATGCCCACTTTCGAAGGCCCGGAAAGTTTGGCAAGCGAGAACGCAATCTGTCTCAAAAGTATTTACATGCAACATTACAATATTTATTAAAAAAAAAAACCAAATATACAAAGATCTACGTGTTTTTAATTCAGAGTAGCAGCTAATTTCTGAAGGTTCCAATAGATCCGTTTAAGTTACTTTTTTAGCTTGCCCGCCCAAAGGTTTAATATTTGATTCGATTTCGTCCAGAGTATTCCATTCCAAACTAGTCTAAAATCGATTTTTTTTTTTTGTCATTCATTTATGTTTTATCTGGCTTGATTTTTATAAGCTCAATATTATTTGCTATTCCTGGTGGAATATTGGCAGGATTCTATTTCTGTCTCCAATTCAAATAAACATTTTGATGCATTTATTTCTTTAGAGATAAATTTATCAAACGTAAAATTTCCACAACTTTGGAGAAGCTTTGATAAGCTGATAACAGAATTCTAGTGCATTCTCCATTTAAAAGACGCTTTTCCTCTTGCTAAAATCAAAAACCATTCAAGCTGTTCAAAAACGAATTTCTAACAAATTTGTGCAAATTGATTTTCATATTTTGTTCCATTTGCTGAATTTGCGCATTGCGGACAGAAAAAAAAGGCGTCAAATGCCAAATAAATATTATGTATAGTATAAGTATATAGATACGTATATAAATATATTGGCACATGCAGATACAGATACATTTATAGATACTTCCGTTATGAAAGGCACGAACAACAACAAAGAAGCAACTTGGAAATGACATTTGGTCGAATATCCGAACAATTTATGCGGCAATTATGACGCTGAGACTGAAAATTTAAAATTGCAGACGTCGCTGAAAATTTAAAAATGTCGAATGAGAGCAATAAAAATAATAACAACAACAACAACGTTGATTCTCCTTCTAGAATCTCCAACTCTCGGTTCGCAATTTGTTTATAAAATTCCACAAAGTGTTAGTCATGTTTTTTCCATCGATACAAATAAGGCGCGAAAACAGCAAAAGATGCAATGATTTTATTTTGGTTTATTTTCGAATTTCGAATTGAGGTCTGCGTTGTTGCTGGATAGGGAAACACGGGAAAAGCAGGAAAAGAGGAAAAGCGTACAGCGAAGAAACCAGAGCAATGAACAGTGAATAGTGCGAGAAACGCTTGTGGGTGAAACTGAAATTGTGTTTCCTTATTTTATGAAAAACTTGACAGTATTAAATAATTAAATAATATTAAATATTTGTTTAAGAACGACAAAAAACTAAAAACAAAATAATAAGAATCTAAAATAGGCTAGAATAAAGAAAACATTAATTTGAAAACTACACTAAGAAAAACATTTATACAAAATTTAATAAATTCAACTAAGAAAAACATTTTAAGTAAATAAAAAAATTGGGAACCTGAAATCAGAAATCATTCAGAATACAAAAATTTGGAAATATGTATGTGTTTCATTAATATAAGGAGAAGTAGTTTTGAGTTTACTGCCTTTGATTTTCTAATAGTAATAGACTTTATTATTTCATTGTGCGAATTCCTTTCATTGTGTGCAATTATCCAGATTTATTTAAATTTTTAAATTATCTAATAAAGGAGCTAATTCATTGAAATACAAGCCAAATATAAAGGAGACGTCAAGCCGTCTTATGTCTCTATTTAATTATGTATAGAAACCGAAACCTACAAGGATTTTATTGAATTTTTATACAATGCGACACTTGAAATTGATGAAATTATAATTAAAATTTCATGATAATGTAGCCCATAATATTTATAGGTAGACACTCTTTGATTTTAGATAATTAAAAGCAAATGTCATATTTTTCTTTTGCCAGTTCCTTGCTTAAAATATTTTGAAAATTTAAATTCAAATATAAAAAAACAATTGTAAAAAAATTCAATTTTTTATTAAATTTTATGTTAAAATATTTTTGCTATAGATATTTTAAAATAACTTTCAAAAACCTTTTTTTTTAATTTTAATTTGTTTTTTACATTATTTTCTAATTTTTGTTTATGTAATTTTTGTGTATTCTTCGTATAAATTGTCGTAAAAGAAATGTCCCATTTTTATTGTATGTTTTTGAGGTTTTTCTTTTGCAAATTAAACTAATCTTTTTAAGTAATTAAACTAGAATTTAAGTAATTAACACCTAATACTAATTAATTTGTTTTTAAATTGTTTGCAGGCCTTTTTCCTAGCGGGTTCAACAGCTCAAGATGGCTGAGCAGGCGAAAAAACAGCAGGACAACAACAAGGACAAGGACGAGGACAGCACAACACAGTGTGCCGTGTTCGATCAGACGCCCGGATCGCAGCAGAAGAAGATCATAGTCGTGGTGCGAGATCAGTACACGGTGCAGCGTCTGATTGCGTTAATCTCCACACAGTTTGCCTATGAGAAGTTCGAGTTGCTGCTGCAGCCACATGGCAACAAGGATCTGGTAAGGATAACCCTTCAATTAACTTGAATTATAACTAACTAAAGTTGCCTCCTTTTAGGTTCATTTAAATGCGCTGAATGCGGATCAGCTGCTCTACGATGTCTCCGGCTTTGAGCGTCGCCTTAAGAACAATCTTGTTCTGTTGCCGTCGGGTTCCTGGGATGGCAATGTAACCAAGCGCTATGAGCTGCCCGTGAAGAAGTCAACGGTTAAGAAGGCGGCAGCAGGAGCAGGAGACACATCCGCCAGCGAAGGCGTCGAAAAGGAGAAAAAGAAGAAAACAACAACCACAACAACTGGAGGCGAGAAGAAGAAAAAGTCCGCCACTAAGAGCAAGACAAGCTCCAGCTCCAGTTCCGCATCTCCATCCGGCAAAGAGACGGAGGAGACAGAGGCGACCACACCGGTGAAGAAGAGCAGCAAGTTGAAAGCAAAGCCGAGCGAGATTAGCTTGATTCCAAGCACAACAACAACGGAACAGTTGCTGGAGACAACAATGCCAGCAATGCCAACAGAGCTGCCCCTGGATGAGCTGCCCAACATTGACATTGGCGAGGAGCAATCGCTGCCCTTGCCCCACGAACTGTTCAACATCAGTCCCGTCTCGGATATTGAGCCACTGTCCGATGATGATTTGGCCTTGGGCGCCTCGGCAAGTCCCACCATGATGGGACCACCCTATGAGTTTGGCAATGCGGGGCCCACCGAGAGCGATCTGTTGGCCAACGCCACTGTGGCAGCCAACGCGGATAAGACCGAAGATGAAGCACGTATAGATTTGCAGTTTTCAAATTTCTTTGGACGCAAATACGGCGGAGATGGCGATGTGCCCGCCTGGCCGGAAAATGGCAGCAACAAAGCTGTAAACGAAAAGGAGACGACGACAGTTCAGTCCAGTCCGCGCAACTATGTGGGATTGGTTAACCAGGCCATGACCTGTTATCTGAACAGTCTGCTCCAGGCGCTCTACATGACGCCCGAGTTCCGCAATGCCCTGTACCGCTGGGAGTTTGACAATGACAACGAGGCCAAGAATATACCCTATCAATTGCAGAAATTGTTTCTCAATCTGCAAACGTCATCCAAGTCCTCAGTGGAGACGACCGATTTGACGCGCAGCTTTGGCTGGGATTCGACCGAGGCCTGGCAACAGCATGACATCCAGGAGCTGTGTCGCGTCATGTTCGATGCGCTGGAGCACAAGTTCAAAAACACCAAGCAGGCCAACTTGATATCCACGCTGTACGAGGGCAAAATGAATGATTATGTCAAGTGCTTGGAGTGCAACACGGAGAAGACGCGCGAGGACACGTTCCTGGACATACCGCTGCCAGTGCGTCCGTTTGGCAGCAGCTCCGCCTACGGCAGCATCGAGGAGGCGTTGCGCGCTTTTGTGCAGCCGGAGACACTCGACGGCAACAATCAGTATCTGTGCGAGAAGTGCAAGAAGAAGTGCGACGCCCACAAGGGACTCCACTTCAAGTCCTTCCCCTACATTCTCACGCTGCACCTGAAACGCTTCGACTTTGACTATCAGACGATGCACCGCATCAAGCTCAACGACAGGTACAAGTTTTGAGAGATTTCGCCGATTCCATATACGAATGTCGACAAATATTATTCAGACTACGAAAATTCGGAGAAAAAATTAGGAATCGAAAAATTAGGAATCCAAAATTAGGACGACAAAAGTTGGGAAAATAAAAATTGGGAAAACAGAACTTCGGAGACAAAAATTGGGAATACAAAATTAGGAATCGAAAAATTAGAAATCCAAAATTACGAATTGAACCATTTTTTTCAAAATCAGGACTTCGATTTCAATAGGGTCTACATGTACATTAGAGTGGGTCAATTTGTATGGAGCAAAAATAAATTTTTTTCGATTTCAAGCGGTTATCAAAATCGTAATCTACGACAAATTCTAAGAAGATTTGCCCAAGAAACCATGGGTCTAAAGTCAAAATCGAGCTTCCGATTTTTAGCGTGAAATATGGGAAATCGTATGAAAAGTCAAAAATTATCATAATTTCTCGTTAAAAATCGGAAGCTCGATTTTGACTTTAGACCCATGGTTTCTTGGGCAAATCTTCTTAGAATTCGTCGTAGATTACGATTTTGACAGCCGCTTGAAATCGAAAAAATTGACCCACTCTAATGTACATACACTACTGGCCAAATTAATAAGTAGACTATTTTTTTTTACTATACAAGCTATTGTAAATCAAGTCTTCACAGTAAAAAAAATATATTTGAATGGGTTTAAATTCCGCTTGAATGATGCAAAACTTTCCTTTACCCATTAAGTACCCATTAAAAATTTCGAATTTATATAAATGTCTACTTTTTCAACTTTTTTCCTCGATCTTAAAAAAAACAATATTTTGATGCAGAAATATTCTTCTTCGAAGTGACTGCATAATCTCTTCGCTTGTATTTTTTATAATATTTTGAAAATTGTCAAAAATTACTATTTTAGGCCCTTTTGAGAAATTTTCAAAAAATCATAAAAAAAACTAGCGAAGATATTTTTGAGATCTTTTTTGCAGTCACTTCTAGAATTGCTTGAAGAATTTTTCTGCATCAAAATATTTATTTTTTAATCGAGGAAAAAGTTGAATAAGACTTTTTTAAAATTCAAAAATTTCGATGAAAAATTACGGAATTTACGTGAATAAAAGATTAATATAGGAAGCCCGCATCACCCACATCTTCATTATACGCAAAATTGACAAATTTATGGTGTATGAAGACATTAGTGGCACACTGTATAAAAATTCAATAATTTTATCATTTTTGTGTTCGTTGTATGCTTTGGTTAGTAATTTAAGACGGTTGCTTGTTGCTTATATATTTTTAAATATTTTTCCACAAAAACAACGCACCGTTCTGGCACAGAGCTATTTGAAGAATGTATAAAACTATTCGAAAAAATTTAACCAATTACGGGAAAACCAAAGATACTTTTCCCAATCCTTTTTTTCCTAATTGTATTTTTCCTAATTTTTGTACTCTGAATATTTTTCTTTGCTAATATTCCTAATTTATGATTCCTTATTTTATCTGCCCAATTTTGGATTCCCAAAATTTTATTCCTGGTTTTTTCGTTCTCCTTTTTTAAAATTCCTTAAAAAAGATTCGAAATTCGTATGAGTTTCGAATATTTCTTGTCATGCTTTAACTAATTTGTATTTACTCTTCTCCGTAGAGTGACCTTCCCGCAGCGTCTCAATCTTGAACAGCTTTGTGAATCGCACGCCCGCCCACTGTGCCGAGTACCAGCTGAATGGCAACAGCAACAACGTGGACGACTGCAGCACTGCGGACAGCGGATCCGCCATGGAGGAGGACAACCTGAGCAGCGGCGTCGGCACCACGGCCAGTTCCAGCCAGCACGAGAACGATCTGAACGATGAGGACGAGGGCATCGACATGAGCAGCAGCACGACGGGCGGCAAGAGCGGCAACATGGATCAGCGGTTGAAGCAGGAGCCGGGTCCGTATCTCTACGAGCTGTTCGCCATCATGATTCACTCGGGCAGCGCGTCGGGCGGACATTACTATGCCTACATCAAGGAGTTCGAGAACAACGATTGGTTCTGCTTCAACGATCAGAATGTGTCCTCGGTAAGTGATTTTCTTTTATAACTAGTGAAAAGTTCATTGAAAAATCGATAACTCGATTCTTTTGGGGGTCGATTTTTAACTCGATAATTTACTTATACTATCAATCGAGTTAATTAAATCGATTTTCATGAAAAATCAACAGCTCACTGGAGTTTATTCATCGTAGTTCGTTATAACTGGAGTTGATTGAATTCTAAAACTTTTTTTTGGGTTCGATTTTTAACTCGATAATTTTTTCTTACTATTCATCGAGTTAATGAAATCGGCTTTCATGATAAATAAACGGTTGATTTAATTCTAAAACTTCAGATTTCCTCTGTAAGTGAAGCTCACCTAACTAGTGATGTAAATATACTTCGAAAATTCGACAAATCGATTTTTTTGGGGGTCGCTGTTCAAGTACTTTAACTCGATTTTTTTTTTTACTATCAATCGATTTTCATGGTAAATAAATAACTCACTGGAGCTTATTCATCGTAGTTCGTTATAACTGAAATTAATTATATTCTAAAACTTCAAATTAAAAATCACTGCGGACGGCAGTCCGCGCTAGTGACGAAAGCAGCACGAAGGGTGCGAAGGCGACTAGCATATATACACAGGAAGAATGGAAAATTTGCTATGACTGTCCGATCAGGTCGGGTTACATACCGATCGAAAGGTATCAATTAAACTTACAAATGTGCGTACTAAGACTTTTGAAAACTCACCTGGTTCGTGAGATAAACAGGTGTAAGTGGGAGGGGCAAAATTTAAATGATTGGAGCTAATGGGGCCGTTGGAGCCTTTTTGATTTTGTTTTTAATTTTTTACTATTCTAATCAAAAATACGCGTCGAATGACACCTTGATCATCAAAATCCGATCACTGGCTCAGAAGATAATAAATTTTGAAACTTTTGGTGCCCTTCTCAAAACGAGATGAAAAGTCAGTTAGGGTGTTCACTTTGCCCTAGCAGCGTTGCAGATTGAAACCGTTGCAAGCTTGCTGCAAGAACAGCGCTTTACGTGCAACGCTTTGAACATATTCAATAATATGTAAACAAAAAACAGCCCACTTTAGTTATGTGCAATGCTTTCCACATAAAGCGCTGTTCTCGTAGAGAGCTTGCAACGTATTCAATCTGCAACGCTGCTAGGGCAAAGTGAACACCCTAAGTCTGTTTGTTTGTTTGTTAGGATCAAATCGTTGATTTAGCTTAAAAGTTTGAATGAGGACTTGTTCCCGCTCAAAAATCTAGAAACGTTTGTTCTACGACTTTTTCGAAAAATCGCTAGTTTAGCGGGAAATCGCTAAAAACCGCTAAAATTTAAGCCCCCATAGCATCCAAACGATAGAAGCTACAGATGCGATCTATATATCGTTGAAAAGGTATTTCGAAGAGCTCTTAGGCATACCTTAAAAGTTTTTTTTAATTATAAGGGTAAACAGCTACAGGTTAAATAAGGTATTTTTTCCCACATTTTGACAATTTAAGAAAAAACTACACATCAAATCACATCAAATATTGCAATTTTAATATTTCTGATGTCTTATTCAAAAATTTCTGATATCCCATAAAAAAACCTCTTTACGAGGTAAAAGTCTAGTGACGAAAACATTTTCATGCCCCCAAATTTCTGATATCCAATTTTGTGACGAATAATATTAAGTTTTACATATAAATTATTTTAAGCAAAATTTTTGCATTCGGCACTACGCAAAACAGTGAATGAGTTTTGTTTGGTCTGAAGAATTGAGACATTTTAGCGCAATGTGCCGAGTGCCAAAATTTTGTTTGAAATAGTTTATGTGTAAAACTTAATATTATTCGTCACAAAATTGGATATCAGAAATTTTGGGGCATGAAAATGTTTTCGTCACTAGACTTTTACCTCGTAAAGTTTTGAATTTTCGAAAATTTTAAAGGAATAAAAGTTCTTCTAGTTTCTGGAGATATCCTAACCAAACTTGCAAATTAAGTACTTTATCTTGCCATATAGCTGTCATATGTATCAAATTTTAAAAACTTTAATTTCGAATTTTTGTCTTTCACTGAAAAACATTTTTTTTTCGACATTTATCGAATGATTTTTTATCAATAATAACTTTTTTCTTCGTTAAAAAATTAAAACTAATTGTATTTTTGAGATTTACATATTTCCCAGGGCAATATGTGTGTTTTTGAGCTCGAAAATTCACAAATATCCGACTTTTTCAACTTATTAAAATCGCTGGCATCTAGAAAAACTCAAAATTTAATGAAAGAAAGTATTGTAGAAGACTCAGAGTTGACTTACAATTTGAGCTGCTTGCTTGGCCAAATCGGTCAATAACAGCACAAAAATATATTCAAAAACTGCGAAATAACTTCAAAAATAGGAAAAATTTAAATTTCAGAAACATTTCCTTGAAATATATTTCAGGAAAGCGCTTTATAGACATGATGCGAAAATCACACTGAGATATAAGACTACAAAATTGTTTTATGATTTTGTACACTAGTGTAATTAATGCCTTACCTTGCTGCTCCCTTTCAGATCACCCAGGAGGACATTCAGCGCTCCTTTGGCGGCCCCAACGGCAGCTACTACTCGAGCGCCTACACGTCCAGCACGAACGCGTACATGCTGATGTACCGCCAGGTGGACGCCAAGCGGAACGAGCACACGGCCAAGTCCAGTGACTTTCCGGAGCACATCAAGACGCTGCTGCCGAAGCTGCACGCGGAGGAGGAGACGCGCGGCACGCGTCTGGGCCGGCACATCACGGTGACGGATCTGGCGCTGCCGGATCTGTACAAGCCGCGTGTGTACTTCTACAATCCCACGCTCAAGAAGCTGAAGATGACGCGCGTCTACATCTCGAACAGTTTCGATGTCAATCTCGTGCTGATGTCCGCCTACAAAATGCTGAATGTGGAACAGTTTGCTCCGCTGGAGCGTTGTCGTTTGGTTGCCTATGATTCAACCATCGATACGATTCTGCAATCGCTGGAGAGCTACACGGATCCAGCGCTGACGGAGCTGCGTTCGGCGCACAATTGTAATCTGGACTTTTTGCTGGAGTATCGCGCCGAGGATCAGGAGTTTGAGAATTATGCGTGTGATGGCACCACGTGGTATGTGTTTATCGTAGATCTCTCCAGCATGGCCATGGACGGTCCCTTCCTGGTCTATTCGGCATCCCGCAAACCCAACGACGTACTGCGTCATTCGATTGCCACACGGCTGAACATCAACGAGCAGCAATTCCTGCTGGCCACCATTTATGGACGGAGTCCACAGGCGTTTGTCGCCTACGATGCCCAGCCCACGCCGGAGGCAGAGGCGCGACTCCAGGAGTTGGCCATCTCACAGTTCAAATATATCACATACTTTTACCTGGAGGTGCCTAACACGGATCCCAGCACACTGGAACAGCTGGGCGTGCCCAGCTGTCAGCCCATTGCAGCGGCTCCCGAGGTAGGTGGCAACCCCTTCCCCCCACCCCCCCCCCCCCCCCCTTCCCTCTTAGCATATCCTTTGCTCTTAAAATTTAATTTACAATTTTTATCAGATAAATTAATTAAACTCTTATTTTTTATCTTAATTTAAATAATTAATGGTCTAACAATTGAATTCACATACGAAAAACAAATATATTAATAACAAACTTTCATTTTCAATTTTCATCACAAAAATTAATTTAACTCAAATTAACTCCATCTAATAAAAAGTACATTTCATTAGCATTGAATAAAAGTAGTGCTGATGAAGAGGACATTTTATTGAAATGGAAAAAAGTAGTGCTAATGAAAATTAAATTTCATTACTATTGAAAAATGTAGTATTAATGAAAATGACATTTCATTATCATTGAAAAATGTAGTTCTAATGAAAATTACATTTCATTTGTATTGAAAAATTTAATGCTAATGAAAATTACATTTTATTTGCATTAAAAAAAGTAGTGCTAATGAAAAGGACATTTTTTTAGAACTGTAAACAGTAGTGCTAATGATAATGACATTTCATTAACATTAAAAAAAAGTGGGGCTTATAAGAATTAGATTGCATTAGCATTGAAAAAAGTAGTGCCAATGAAAATGACATTTCATTAGCATTGAAAAAAGTAGTGCTAATAAAAATAACAATTCATTAGCAATGTAATTTTAATTAGCATTGGAAAAAGAGTGCTAATGAAAACTACATTTCATTAGAATGCAAATAATGTAGTGCAAATAAAAATTACATTGCTAACGAAATATAATTTTTTTAAATTTTGATCACAAAAATTAATTGAACTCTTATTTTTGATTTCAATTAAAATTATTATGAAACCAAATACTTTTTTAAAAATCATGGAATTAATTTTATTTTTAACTAAAAATAAAAAATATAATTCACATACGAAAAATATAATATAAATTAATATAGTAATTATAGCAAACATATATCATTAAATTTTTCGATAAAATCGTTAGTCTCCTGAAATTTCAAAATAATTGTGAAATATAAATTTAAAAATAAAACTTTATTTTTTTGTTTGTTTAAATTAATTTTTATCAGGCCTGTTCCGGTTTTCACTTTCGGCAAGATTTTGCGAAAATTAATTTCCCTCACTTGTTCCGGTTTTCACTTTCGGCAAGATTTTGCGAATTGAATTCACGTGACATTGAGCAAGTGAGTTTGAATTCGGAAGGGTTAAATCGATGATTTTGGCATGCTTAGCATAAAATTAAAGTAAAAATAAAATATTTATACAATACTTCAATGTTTTGGGAATATTACTACATTATCAGATAAAAAAAAAATATTTTGTTTGATTTTTAAATAATTTTTAATTCATCATACCCCAAAATCGATAAGACTCTAACCTAACATTTTTGTCGGATTTGCTCGACCTGTTCTGGTTTCCGCAAATTTTTGTGAAAATGAATGGCAACTTTATTAGGGCTGCCCTTGTATATGAAGAAAGTAGTAAATACTTTGGTACATGTTTTAAACCACAATTTAGGTGTTTTTATGTATTGCGTTAAATGAAGAATTAAATTTCTTGTTTTTTAAATGCAAGTTTGGACAAAACTGTTTGTAATTTAATGAAAAAAATAACTGCTTATTTATGTAAACAAACACTGTGCAACAATTGACAACTCTGCAAAAAGACATTTCCAGCACTGAAATCAACCCGCGCTTTCAAAAATACAAAAGTTATAACAAAAGTAGGTTTTACCTTTGAAAAATGTTTCGACTTATGATTAAATAAATATTTTATGAATAAATTACATAATTAATAATTATTTTAACAGGCGAAAATTCTTTTGACGCAAATGTCTGATTCGCATAGAACATTTTCCAGCACTGTTCTGCAAAAAATTACTCAACACATTGTGGAAGGGAAATTCGGAGGGTAATTCGTAGGAAATGAAAAGGAATTTTAAGGGAAATTCGGTCAAATCTTGCGGATTGAAATTCGCAAAAAACAAGTGAAAACCGGAACAGGCCTGAATATAAATATTATGTAATTATGTATAATCATAACGAATAATAATAATCCCTACTGTTCCCGCTTCTCCAAGGTTCCCCTCTCCCAATTCCATATGCAATTAATTACCTGTTTTTCTTTTGCTCCTCTTTACAGCAGCCACTGACCAATGGATGCGCTGGCGGAGATGTCGTTGATGCAGCCATGATGAATGGCATCCATTCTGGAGCGGGAGCAAGTGCATCCATGGAGAATGGCCACATTGACTGTGATTGGCGTCGCTATAAACGGGAACAGCGCGAACGGGATCAGGGTGATCCGCTAGTGCCGCTGGCCACGCCCGGCCACGAGTCCAACTCGGAGGACAGCAGCCTGAGCGACGGCGATCGCACGCTCGTCGAGAACATCGAGAACAGCCTGCAGCATCGTGGCGGCGGCGACAGTCAAGTGAGCTCCACCAGCCACTCGCCGCAGCTCTCGAGTCCGGAGGACGAGGCCGCCTCTCACGACGCCATGATGCGGGTGCACGCCTACTGCAACGGCAGCGGCAGTGGCATCTACGAGACGGGCGACGAGGCGGGCGACGCCACTTCACTGCCCCCCAGCACAACGACACACTTTTTCCATGCCATCAAGATTGACCGGGTGGATGCGGCGACGACCACCTCCTCCTCGAGTGGACACCAATCCGACGAGGAGTCGGCGCAGCTGCGCAAACCAACGACAGCCTATAAACTCATGGTGAGTTTGGTTTTTTCAAAATACAGTCGAACTTCCCTAACTCGAACTTCCCTAACTCGAATTTTCTCTAACTCGAACAAAATCGAGTGGCAATAGCGTTTACTGAGCAAATTTCATACAATTCTGTCTCCCTAACTCGAACTTCCCTAACTCGAAGTTCTCCTTAACTCGAACAAAAACATTGGCCCGTACTTCTGTAAGTCGAATTTTTCGGGAAAATTCCCAATAAAGTTAGAAATTTTTTTTCGTTTCTATTTTATGCTTTCGTTACCGGCTCGTTTTGATACGTAATATTTATGTACATTAACATATGGTGATGGTATATGATAGATATTGCATCAAAAATTACTTAAGCTTGTGAAATTGCTTTAGGAAAGATGTCAGCGCATCAGCTCAAAAATATTTACCATGGCACCAGCGCGTGTACTAAAATGTTTATCTCTTTAAGAAATCTTTAAAATTATTAGTTAACGAATTCGAAAGTGGACCAAAAAAATTAAAGTGGCTGAAAAATATGGTATCTCATCGGTAACAGTTTCCATTATATTAAAAAATGGAAAATTAATTATGTCATTTGAATCGGGAACTTCTTCTGGATACAGCAAAAGAACGATAAAAACATTTTTTGAGATTATTAATAGGTCTTGAAAAAACTGGAATCCTGTTTTGTTGAAAATAACAAAAAAAATTTGCATTTTGAAATGTATTTATGATTGAATGAAATTGTAGTTTCATTTAAAAAACTAAAAAAAATAAATTCCCTAACTCGAAGTCTCCCTAACTCGAACTTTTTTCTGGGATAATGGTGATTCGAGTTAGGGAAGTTCGACTGTATATTCATTTCATTTTATTAGCATTGAAAAAGTACTGCTAAGGAAAGTAATTTTTAATGAAAAAAGTAATGCTAATGAAAGAGATATTTCATTGGCATCGAAAAAAGTAGTTCTAATGAAAAGGACACTTCATTAGCATTTAAAAAAGTTATGCTAATGAAAACGACATTTTATTAGTATTGATAAAAAGTAGTGTAAATGAAAATAACAATTCATTAGCTAAGAAAAGAGTAATGCTAATGAAAATAACATTTCATTAGCATTGAAAAATGTTATGCTAATGAAAACGACATTTCATTAGCATTGAAAAAAGTAGTGCTAATGAAAATAACGTTTCATTAGCATTGACAAAAGTAGTGCTAATGAAAAGGACATTTAATTAGCATTTAAAAAAGTTATGCTAATGAAAACGACATTTTATTTGTATTGATAAAAAGTAGGGTAAATGAAAATAACAATTCATTAGCTAAGAAAAGAATAATGCTAATGAAAATGACATTTCAGTAGCATTGAAAAAAGTAGTGCTATTGAAAAGGACATTTAATTAACATTTAAAAAAGTTATGCTAATGAAAACGACATTTTATTAGTATTGATAAAAAGTAGTGTAAATGAAAATAACATTTCATTAGCATTGACAAAAGTAGTGCTAATAAAAATTACAATTCATTAGCAAAGTAATTTTCATTAGCATTGAAAAAAGTAGTGCATTTCAATGGCATCGAAAAAAGTAGTGCTAATGAAAATGACATTTCATTAGCATTTAAAAAGGTAATGTTAATGAAAACGACATTTCATTAGCATTGAAAAAAGTGGTGCTAAAGAAAATTGCATTTTATTAGCATTAAAAAAAGGTTTTGTGCTAATGAAACTTTTATATTATAATTGAAAATAACAAGTAATTAAAATTGTTCTTGGCATTGAATAATTATAATGAAATCTCAATTTAATTAGCAATATAATTACATTTTTGGAAAAAGCAAATCTTGAAAACTTTGGTACTTTAAAAATGTATTACAAATTTTAAAAAATATAAAAATGTTAATGAAGAAAATGTTAAAAACTTTGATCAATTGTTAAAAGTAATGTTAAGAATTTAACGCATTAAATATTTAATGATAAATGAATTATTTAATGCACAATTGCAGGTGAGATCCCTGATGCGAATGGGCGACTTTAAGCGTCACATTGAGCAGCTGATCCGCGTGCCGGGCGACTACTTCCGGCTGCACGAGCTGAACCGGAAGCACGAGAATACCCTAGCCAGCAGTCAGAACAACAATTCGCTCGTCTACTTCAATGAGGGCGAAACTCTGACCGTGGAACTGGGCAAGACGCTGCAAGCGGACGAGCACAAGGCCAAGATCTACTTTCTGCGTCTGGCCGATCTGGACAATGAGACCGCCAAGCTGCCGTGCGTGTGCGAATGGGTGTACAACTCGAGCACGACGACGGAGCAGGCGAAACGGGAGCTGGTCGCCAAGTTGCATCGCATCGATGCCAAGTACGAATCCCTCAACGTGGACAATTGTCGCATCTGGCTGAAGGGCGGTCGCAGTCCCATCAAAATACTCGACAACGAGGACACACTGTACTGCGACATGCGTTCCACAATAACCGCCGAGGTGAGCAGGAGACGACAGACAAATCTCTGGAGAGGATTTATCAGTAATCTCTCTTGTTTTACAGTTTATACTGCAAGAGTGCGCGGAGGGCGTCGAGGCACAGCCGAAGGAGGATTCATTAACCATATTCGTGCGTCGCTGGTGTCCACACAAATGGGAGTTTGGCAAATTCCAGGAGATCACCATGGACAGTAAGTGTAGAGAAAAATTTAAGTGTTATCAGTATTTAATTCTTTTCAATTCCTGCAGAGGACAGCGAAATCAGACGCTCTATATCCCAAATCTGCGATATCACCGTCGACCGCTTGAGCTATGTCAAGGTAAGACTAAGCAATCCTCTCCAAAAATATTCAAAATAATAATTAAAACACGCATTTAGAAGTTAAATGTTAGAAATACAGTAAGAGTTCTATATAAGCAACCTCTATGCAAGCAACATTCTATTGTAGCAACTTTTTTGATTCCAAAATTTCTGTAATTTTGACTTTTATTCTAACGTAAAAATGGGGAAGAAAGGCCGAATATCAGAGATCAGCAGAAGCTACAATATCCATTATAAAACTTTATCGAGAATTAAAGCATGTGTACAGTCACTCAATAAAGTTTGTTTGCACCCTAAATTTTCTTAAATTAATCTTATATTCACTTAAATTCGGTTTGAACGATACAAAAATGTCTTTAGCCCATTAGGTTTTTAAAAAAACTCTTCGCCAGTACTTTTTATGATTCTTTGAAAATTGCTATAAATGACTATTCCTCCTATTAATAAAAAAGTAGCTTTTTAGCAATTTACAATAAGTTATAAACAATTTTAATTTTAAGTTTTTGAAAATCTCTTTCTGTCACTCTAAGATTTGTTTAAAGAATTTTTTTGCACTAAAATATTTTTTTTTTTTAAATCGAGGATAAAAGTTGAATAAGTAGACTTTTACAAAAATGGGTAATTAATGGGTTAAAGAAATTGTTGAATCATTCAAACGGAATTTAAGTGAATAGAAGATAAAAAAGAAATCTGCATCGAGATTATTTTGTTATACAACCAATTTGAGAAATTTAGGGTGCATACAAACTTTATTGAGTAACTGTATGTTAATCAAAAAAACATCAAGCAAATGAAGCCTGGTCTTAATGATAAACCATGCGGATGGTTTCTTCAACGTAGGGAAGCAAATGAGATTGGTTTCCAACCAGATGCTTAAAGTAAAAGAACTGAAGAATTTTCAGCCAGTTATGGCTGGCTTAAAAAATTGAAAAAACGCCACGGTATAAGAATTTTGAAATTAACCTTTCAAACAGATAGTAAAAAGCAGTTCTTGGCAGACTTAATTTTAATTAATTTAACTAATAAAAATGATGTATTTCAAAAATTTTACTACTCTTTTCTATATAAGCAACTTTTTCCATATAAGCAACTGTTTTGGGTTAGTTTGTTGCTTCTTGGAACGTTCACATATAGATTTTATATAAATTATATAACTTCAGATTCTAAATTCTTTATTTCAATCAGGTTTTGCTTCTAAAAATCTATGTGAATCCCTAATCATCTCTTCACTTTCTTTCCCTTCTCCCAGGTGAACAGCAATTTCCCCTACACGAGCATATCGGCAATTAGCGTTAATGACACCATGTCCTGGTTCTCAGTGCCCGCCACATTGGACATGTATCCACTGAGTTCAACGCAATGCGGCAACATGTATTTGTACAAGTAAAGTTTATGGGTGGCTTATGATCAGGGATTTAAACTGAAAACGAAAACCATAACCAATGCCCTGCTGATCATTAATATAAATTCAAATCTAATTCCTTACCCATTGCTTACAGAGATAAAACCGTGCAGGTGCGCGAGCTGACGGAGGAGGAGCGTCGCTCGCTGAACAACAAGGAGAAGGCGCGTCTCGATCGCCTGGGCTGCATTTCAACGACACGTTATTCGCAGCGACGCGAACGGGCGCTCAAAATCTACTTGGACTCGCCGGAGAAGCCGAGCAATGTGACGGCCTCGGCGCCAGTTGATGCACATGCAGCCGAGCATTAATTAAATATAATACAATATATCATCAAAAACAACAACAGCAACAACTACACATTATCGTTGTTGTTCCCTCGCCACACACACACACACACATATATTTCAAACTAAACACTATGATTAAATCCTCCTCAAAAGTCCGAACTGTCAATGAAAACTTCATTACTTCCTGGTCCGATTTCCACATTTTGTTCACTTCATAATCTTATATTGTAATTTTATTTTTGTTGTTTCATTTGTTGGCATCGGCAGAGGGGGAGGATTAGGAGCAGGAGGAGGGTGTCCTAGCAACAACAACGATAACTAAACAAAATTATGATTCTTGCTACTTTTTGAGACTGTGTACAATTTTAATGACATGCAAGAGAAATTCAAAAACATAATGTGAAAATACTTAAATTAATTACATTAAAAAACAAAAGCAAAACAAATAAATAAAAGAAAATCATTTGTATTGGAATTGAAACATTGTTATTTCTGTACTGAAATTGAAACATCATTTTGTGTTTTTTTTTTTATAAAATGTTAATTTTATTTTTAATACCTACTACGCGCGGGTTTTTAACGTTTTTGTTTCTTTTGAATTACAAGTTGGTTTTAAAGATCGTTTAAAAATTCTTACAATTCTCACACAAGTTTCTCGATTCGTTGTGATTTGACAAAGAAAAATCATTAATCATATTTACGCATTTAATAAAAGGAGGGCAAAAATAATAAATTGTAGTTAAATCCATTACGGAATGCACTTGCAATAGATTTATCCATCTTTTATATAGATAAATCTTATACAGAGATATATCTTATATATAGATAAATCTGGGCAAGTTGAACGCAATTTCTTTTTATGTATTAGTTATCTTAAAAAGTTCTTGGAACGAAATCGAGTTGTCAAATTGTTGTTCTCTCTTTTTTACGATATAGTAAAAAGTTGTTGGAGGCGGCAGCAGTAGGCAGCGCTATTGTTCACATTGTTGTTGCTTTAAGGGGGCGTGGTTTGATTTCTTTTTTTGTTGTTATTATTGTGGGGTATTCCCATGGCTCTTTTTGTCCTATGCCTTGGTCTCAACGGCCGGCGCCGATTCCACTTTTGTTGCTGTTGCCGCCGCCGCAGGAGCAGCGCCCGCCGGAGCAGCCTTCTTGCCCTTGCCCTTACCCTTGACGGGTCCCAGAGGCTGCGCAACCAGTTCCTGCAAGAGAAGGAGTTGTAGGTAATCAAGTAAGTACACAATATGATTCGGTCTCACCTTCAGTTCAGCTTGCGCAATGCTGTGCTCGCTCACATAGCTGTCCACGTCGAAGGGAATGCCCGTCACGAGATTGACGCCATTGGGCATGAGCAGGACCGTGTGCTTGAACTGCGCCACAAGCTCAGCTGCAAAAGGAGCAGAAAATTTACATAAGTAAATAAGTAAAAATAAAGAAAATATTTAAAAAAAAAAAAAAAAAAAAAAAATAAAATTAAATGCAATTTAATGCACATTAAAATTTAAAGTGATACAAATAATAATATACGATAATATATTTTGTAAAATTATTTTTTTTTAGTTTCTTAATTTTTCCTAATATGTACCT
>JBAMBL010002173.1:0-42643 GCA_037043405.1 Drosophila subquinaria | reverse complement strand
CTGATCATTAATATAAATTCAAATCTAATTCCTTACCCATTGCTTACAGAGATAAAACCGTGCAGGTGCGCGAGCTGACGGAGGAGGAGCGTCGCTCGCTGAACAACAAGGAGAAGGCGCGTCTCGATCGCCTGGGCTGCATTTCAACGACACGTTATTCGCAGCGACGCGAACGGGCGCTCAAAATCTACTTGGACTCGCCGGAGAAGCCGAGCAATGTGACGGCCTCGGCGCCAGTTGATGCACATGCAGCCGAGCATTAATTAAATATAATACAATATATCATCAAAAACAACAACAGCAACAACTACACATTATCGTTGTTGTTCCCTCGCCACACACACACACACACATATATTTCAAACTAAACACTATGATTAAATCCTCCTCAAAAGTCCGAACTGTCAATGAAAACTTCATTACTTCCTGGTCCGATTTCCACATTTTGTTCACTTCATAATCTTATATTGTAATTTTATTTTTGTTGTTTCATTTGTTGGCATCGGCAGAGGGGGAGGATTAGGAGCAGGAGGAGGGTGTCCTAGCAACAACAACGATAACTAAACAAAATTATGATTCTTGCTACTTTTTGAGACTGTGTACAATTTTAATGACATGCAAGAGAAATTCAAAAACATAATGTGAAAATACTTAAATTAATTACATTAAAAAACAAAAGCAAAACAAATAAATAAAAGAAAATCATTTGTATTGGAATTGAAACATTGTTATTTCTGTACTGAAATTGAAACATCATTTTGTGTTTTTTTTTTTATAAAATGTTAATTTTATTTTTAATACCTACTACGCGCGGGTTTTTAACGTTTTTGTTTCTTTTGAATTACAAGTTGGTTTTAAAGATCGTTTAAAAATTCTTACAATTCTCACACAAGTTTCTCGATTCGTTGTGATTTGACAAAGAAAAATCATTAATCATATTTACGCATTTAATAAAAGGAGGGCAAAAATAATAAATTGTAGTTAAATCCATTACGGAATGCACTTGCAATAGATTTATCCATCTTTTATATAGATAAATCTTATACAGAGATATATCTTATATATAGATAAATCTGGGCAAGTTGAACGCAATTTCTTTTTATGTATTAGTTATCTTAAAAAGTTCTTGGAACGAAATCGAGTTGTCAAATTGTTGTTCTCTCTTTTTTACGATATAGTAAAAAGTTGTTGGAGGCGGCAGCAGTAGGCAGCGCTATTGTTCACATTGTTGTTGCTTTAAGGGGGCGTGGTTTGATTTCTTTTTTTGTTGTTATTATTGTGGGGTATTCCCATGGCTCTTTTTGTCCTATGCCTTGGTCTCAACGGCCGGCGCCGATTCCACTTTTGTTGCTGTTGCCGCCGCCGCAGGAGCAGCGCCCGCCGGAGCAGCCTTCTTGCCCTTGCCCTTACCCTTGACGGGTCCCAGAGGCTGCGCAACCAGTTCCTGCAAGAGAAGGAGTTGTAGGTAATCAAGTAAGTACACAATATGATTTGGTCTCACCTTCAGTTCAGCTTGCGCAATGCTGTGCTCGCTCACATAGCTGTCCACGTCGAAGGGAATGCCCGTCACGAGATTGACGCCATTGGGCATGAGCAGGACCGTGTGCTTGAACTGCGCCACAAGCTCAGCTGCAAAACAAAGGAGCAGAAAATTTACATAAGTAAATAAGTAAAAATAAAGAAAATATTAAAAAAAAAAAAAAAAAAAAAATACAACAAAATTAAATGCAATTTAATGCAGATTAAAATTTAAAGTGATATAAATAATAAAATACGATAATATATTTTGTAAAACTATTTTGTTTAGTTTCTTAATTTTTCCTAATATGTACCTATATATTTATGCCTCTTATTAATTCATAAATACAATATATACAGTAGATACTAGCTTTATTATTAATTTAGCAATGTTTCAATGTTTTTTTGAAATGTCAAAATGACTTTCGTTGCTATTTTTTTTTTCATCACTTTAAATGCAGTCGAAAAAGAATATTATAAAATTTAAAAAATAAATACGATATTCAATTGACTAATTAAAAAATATAATACTTAAATAATATAAATTTGTGGGAAAAATAATAAAAAGTAGGTATTACTATCATTCGATAATATGCTATCCTATTTATACTATCATTTCATATTATTTCTGATAAATAAGACACCCACAATCCGTTGTATTTTTAACTCAAGTGTTTTTTCCATTTATTAGCGCTTTTTAGTGCCTCAATTTCCATTGAGTTAAATTTATCATCTAAATCAACGGTGGGCACGCAGTGGCTCCGGGAGCAGCGGCTGCTCCCAGCTTTATTTTCGCCTATTCGGCGCCGTAATGTCGGACACAAGACTCGCGAAATTTTAAATTGATTTCCATCGAGTTAAATTTATCAACTAAATTATACATAAATAAATAAGTTATTTTCTCTCCCTACTATTTATTCCAGATGATATTGTGGCAATGGCATGTTCAGACCGAGGCCATGGAACTAGTGGCAACTGCTGAAGACGCCAAAGCCTTCAAAGCTTTGATCTAGCAAAATGTCTGGCCGTAATTGGCACTCAAAGAGTTGACACCAAATCCGGAATTAAGTTTTGCAAATGATATACATATAAAGAATCTAAGACTACAACTTACAGGGCTTCTCGTAGAGCACTTGGAAGGGCTCAATCATCTTGTGGGAGACGCACTCGACGACGCCCATGCGCGCCTTGGTCTCCTCCTCGAAGCTGCGGATGTTGAAGGGCATGTTGCCGTACTTGGTTTTCACCTCGGCGAGCAGAGCACGCGATGCCTTCAGCTTAAGCATATAGTTCTCATCCGACTTCTTGTAGATTGATACCTTTGTGTCCTTCTCCCGTCCCTGAAATGGAAATATTGTGTTAGCAAATGATGCAGACAAATCTATAACAAAGTAGAATCCTTAATGCGTTCTCAGATCTCATAATCTTGCAATCTTCGGTCCGAACAAGAGCGCAACTCCAAAGCTGACATGTGCCGAGATTTTTTAAAAGAAAACTCGCCAAGCGCACAAGACGCTTTCATGTCCAACTCCTTCGTCTTGCTCATTGCCCAGATCCTCAAGCGCGTGTTTTTTTAATCATTGAACAGGTTTCAAAAAGAGTTGAAGGAAGAGTAGGAGAATAAGGGATGCTTACCACGCCCTCGCCACTGCTGACAATGACATCGATGGCATAAACCTCGTGAGTCTCAAAGTTGCACTTCTCGTGCTCCTTGCGCTGCGCTTCGCTCGGATTCTGTATGATCGTCTTCTCGCCATCGATCTTGAATTGCTTCAGCTCGTGACTCAGCATTCCCTCGATGGGCTTGCACTTGTACGACTCGCTGATCTGTTGCACGGCATCGGTGATTGAATAATTCTACAATTTGAAATTGAAATTAAGAACATATTAAATTAATGCAAGATTTTACATTTTGAGTTGTTGTTAATGTTCTAATCGGTGATTAAAATAAAAATATAAATTCAATTAATTAACAATATTTCCATGCTTTGAAAAATTCTAATATTAAATTTTGTGACGAACGATACTAAATATTTTTTTTTTTACATATTCTATCAAACAAAAATCTTTCAATTCTTTGCAACGAATAAACAAAATCTTATCGCATGTCAATTTCTTTTTAAAGAATAATAAATATGTAAAATTTAGTATCGTTCGTCACAAAATTTAATAGTTGTTTCTAATGTTCTTATCGGTGATTAATATAATATAATTAATTAATATAAATATATAATTTAAATTAATTAACAATATTTCCATGCATTGAAAAATTCTAATATTCAATTTTGTGACGAACGACTCGAAAGATTATTTTTTATTCTTTAAAAAAACGTTTGGTATTCGGAAAATCTCGCAAAAAGCTTCCGATTCTTCTTAACTAGTAAAAAAAAAATCGTATTGCATGTCAATATCTTATTAAAGCACAATGTATGTGTAAAATTTAATATCGTTCGTCACAAAATTGAAGTTCAGAATTTTTAAGGCGTGGAAATGTTTTTGTCACTAGGTTTTTTTTAGAAACCTTTTAGACTTAAGCTAGAATTGTGTGCAATTGTAAAGACCAAACATTTCTGGGTATTAAACTCGTTCAGTTCACGAAATTGCCGCAATTAATCTCCGCAGGCGTTGAGCTGTGCTGTGCCAGATGATTTAGGCCAACAGACAATCCGTTGCCTGCAGCAGCTGGGTTAACTATTTATACGCTAGTGACGAAAGCAACACGAAGGTTGCGAAAGGCGACTAGCAATATATAAAGGAAGTATGAAATATTTGCTACAACTGTCCGATCAGATCGATTTCCATTAAGTTAAAGTCATCCACTAAATGATATATAAACTATAGGCCTGCATGAATGCATTCAAAAGGGCAAATGAATCATTCACACTGAAAATGGGAACACTTTTTACTGAACAGCTTTGAAATGAATGTCAGTTAATGTTGTTCTAGTTCCTGTATTGACAGTGAGTATGAGTACACTATATACGTTGTACAGTATATAATGAGTACAGTATATTTGAGTACAGTACATTCACTGTATACCGAGCTATTTTTGAGAACAATATTTAAAAATTAAATAATTTAAGAAAACATTATAGATTCAAAATGCAAGAAAAACACATTTATTTTTTATATTTTATGACATACAAGTCTCGTTCAGCTCTTCTATATTTGAATTTAAAAACATAATATTATTCACCATGTCTTTACTGGAGGCTATTTTGCTGCGTTTTTCAGAAATTAGAGTTTTTGCTATTGAAAAACACCTTTCGGATGCAGCACTACTTGCTGGAACAGCTAAAACCCTACAGCTAGCTTTAAACAGCAAAGGAAATTGATTCTTATTATTCGTCCACCAATTCAGGACATTAAAATCTTCCGTATGTATATTGAATGTGAACATTCTTATATGCCTCAATTTCGCGTAATATAATGGAGGAGATATTGTTGTCTTGAACTGGTTCACAATAATCTGCAAAAATAGAATCTATTTGTGGAATTGATCTATTTTGGGGCTCTATTTCGCGTGTTGGGGTCTTTAAATGAATAGCCATCATAATTTGCTCACAACCTTTGATAGTCTGTATCTTTTCAAGCTCTGTATTGCTTGAAATGAGTTGCTTCATTTGTGCTATCCAACGATGAATTCTGATTTTATACAATTATTCTTTAATATTTAAACCAACTTGATGACTTGACTTGCGACTCTACATTACCATATATGTACTTATAAAAGGACAAACACAAACATGTAAACGAACACAGTTTTTTTACAACTATATAAAATTTGTTAAAAATGCAACATAAACTAACAATATATATACATATAAAAAAAAAAAAAAAAAACATTTTCTAGAGAGTCCATGTCAACGTTTTGCATGCTACTGAACCCAAATTCTCTCCTTATACTCATTTGTACAGTTGTGTGACAGGCCACTCAAGGTGTACTTATTATTTTGTTTGTTGTACAATGTTTTAATGAGAACAACTTTAGCTGTCACTCACTCCCAGTGAGTTATTGAATTTACTGTACTTAAAAAATGAGTTCAGTACATAATGAGTACAGTATACTACTGTACAGTACTGTTAAGTTAGAAATGAATGCATTCATGCAGACCTTTAATATAAACATATAAATCAATTCCTATCCCTACTATTTATTCCGAATGATATTGTGGCAATGGCATGTTCAGACCGAGGCCATGGAACTAGTGGCAACCGCTGAAGACGCCAAAGCCTTCAAAGCTTTGATCTAGCAAAATGTCTGGCCGTAGTTGGCACTCAAAGAGTTGACACCAAATCCGGAATTAAGTCTTGCAGACTGGGAACAGTTCTTGTTAATATCTACGCCTTATAAACTTAAGCTAGAATTGTGTGCAATTGTAAAGACCAAACATTTCTGGTTATATTAAACTCGTTCAGTTCACGAAATTGCCGCAATTGATCTTCGCAGGCGTTGAGCTGTGCTGTGCCAGATAATTGAGGGCAACAGACAATCCGTTGCCTGCAGCAGGAGGAGGAGGATAACATAACTGGGAACAAGACTTACGCTGGAACCGGACTTGAGGAGACGCAACGCCGCCTGGGCGGCCCAATAGGCGGCGAGTATGACATCAGCCTGTCGTCCGCTTATTTTCTGACCCGCAGCTGCATCCACGACAATTGTGTGCGCGGCGACGGCAATGAAGCCATCAATGTGCGCGCCCAGATCACTATATGCCAGAAAGAGAGGAGAGGAGACAGAAAGAGAGAGAGCAGTTAATTAAATGTGCAATGTGTAACAAGGTGTATTCCCAGCAACTGTTCTCAGTACTCTGTCAAGATAAGAATCCAGACTGGGAACAGTTTCTGTGAATGTCACTGAGAACAGTTTCTGTGAAAACGTCATACGTCACAAGGCGTCTTATTCCCAACAACTGTTCTCAGTACTCTGTTAAGATAAGAATCCAGACTGTGAACAGTTTCTGTGAAGGTCACTGAGAACAGTTTCTGGGAATACGTCATAAGTCACAAGACGTCGTATTTCCAGCAACTGCTCTCAGTACTCTGTTAAGATAAGAATCCAGACTGTGAACAGTTTCTGTGAAGGTCACTGAGAACAATTTCTGGGAATACGTCATAAGTCACAAGACGTCGTATTTCCAGCAACTGCTCTCAGTACTCTGTCAAGATAAGAATCCAGACTGGGAACAGTTTACAACTGGTATAATTGCTATTTGATTTGGCATGTACTTACATTTTAACCACATCGCCAGCCTTGAGCGTGTAATCCGCATCATTTTTAGCTGGCGAAAAGTGGCAGACACAATTGTTGACCGACAGACATGTCGGAAATGCAATACCCTTCTTCAAATCCTTTTCCTTTTTGTATACCTTTGGGAGACAGAGAGATGACAGCTCATTAAACGATTCATCAAAATTAATTTAAAAATTTGGCAGTTGGCCAAAAAGCCATGATGTATTTATTAACAATATGACATAAACCAAGAAACTGTTCTAAGTGCGGCTGCTTATTTTGTCAGAACAGATTGTTTACAGTCAAATTTGGCTTTTTTCTGGATAATTCTGGATTTTTTTTCTTTTGGCTTGTCAAAGAAACGCAAGACTGGCAACACTGCATGGTGTATTCATTAACAAGGTTACGCGTATATTCCCAGCAACTATTCTCGGTCTGGGAACAGTTTTTGGGAATAACTAGCTACCTTGTTAATGACTGCAGCTTGGCAACACTTCATGGTGTATTCATTAAAAAGGTTACGCGTATATTCCCAGCAACTATTCTCAGTCTGAGAACAGTTCTTGGGAAAAACTAGTTACCTTGTCAATGAATACATCATGAAGTTTTGTTTATATGTATTTCATCTTGTTAATAAACACACTTCTGGTACAAAAATGTCCTCAGATCTCATAATCTATTGATCTTTGGGCCACAAACACGCACACACACACAACCAAACACACACACACACGCTGCAAGCGAGGCGCCAAAGCGCGCACGTGGAGAAAACGCGTACGCAGAGGAAGCACGCGGTGAAGCAGCGCTGCCAGCGCCAGCAGCGTCCGTTACCGTTATGTGGTGCACACGCTGTGATCCTCAAGTTTGTAAGGTTTTAATCAGTGGACTTGTTTCAACTTGAACTCTTTTTTTATTTATAAAATGAAGAAAAACTCACTTTGCTGGTTTCTTCAGTCAGCAGAGTGTCGCTCTTGGTGCAAATCTCCCGCACAGAGGCGTCCACCACGCAGAGTCCAATCAACGTTTTCAGTGTTTCTAAAATTAAACGCAAAGAAAAAAAGAAATTAGAAATTGAGTTATTTCCAACTTTTGCCCGAAACGCGTGGCATTTTCAATACCACACATAAGCATGTTAAATTACTTGCACCGTTTAAACTGCAGTTAACTAGTTCAAATTAGTTATAGTTAAATTACTTGCAATATTTCATGTCATAAAAATAATATGGAGCACCTGAAAAGTTTGAGGTTATGCACGCTATTGCTCTCACTTTATACCGCATACACCGCCACGCGGCGACAGCGACAGCGGCGACGTCAGCGTGAGCGTCAACGCCGACGTCTTCTCGTTGGCTCCATTGTTGTCGGCTCTGGCTGCGCTACGTCGACAGAAGCGCAACGCAGAAAGAAAAAACTTCCACATTTCACTTTCACTTTGCAGGGCTTTTATTACACAAATTCCATCAATTACTTACTGTTTACTATTTCGCCAGCCAATTTGTATTTGGTAACAACCAAATCCTCAGCAATGGTCTTCTCGGGCTCCTTTTCTACGTCTGCCATTTTTAAAATGAAACAAAAAACGAGCTGCTAAATGACGAAATGATGTTTTGAGTGTGCGATATTGCCACATTGACAAAGTGACCCATTTTTGGCTTTTCGAGCTACCATAACTATGCAAAGTTATGGTCTGGCAGCGCTACTTGGCGGAATAATATCAAATGATTAAATGTAGCGCCAGTGTGTACGGTACCTATAGAGTACTCATCCCATGCAACTAAACGGTACTTACAATTTTATTTGCTAAGTGATATTACAAAATTAGCTAGAGAATTTTGTTTTTCGTATTTAGGGCTACCATAACCACTATAGCCATAAGGAGTTTTTAGAGTCTGGCATCACAATATAAGGGAAATATGTATATCGTTTGCAATTTATCGAGTGGCCATAAGGCATTTTAATGGACTGGCATCCCAATATAAGGGCAATTTATCGCATGCAGTCTATCGAGTGGCCATCAAAATGAGCATAAACAAACCGCATTAATATATTATTTTTAAAACTAACTTATTTTGTTGATATTGCTGATGATGTAACTAAGACGAATTAACAAATAACTGCGAGCGTGAAAGCGTTGCGTGGCAATAATTAAGTAAACTAAAACGGAAGAAAAAAGTAACCCAACGGGAACTGTGATAAACACACATACAAACAAACAAACGCACATACAGAGTAATTAACAAACAGACAGACGGAAATAATGGTCGGTGATAAGCAAACCGCAAGTGGACACAGCCTTATCAGTATCAACAGCAATAGCAATAGTAATAATGAGACACAAACGGCAAATGCAAATGCCTCCCCCCCGCCTCCTCCTGCACCGCGTAAATCATCCACAACAAAGTCGCCGCCGCAGGAATTCCGAATTCTCTGCTTCGATTTGACTTCCTACAATCGCACAACGCAGTTTCTATTGAGCTGTGCCGGCGTCTTTGTACTCTACATCATCTATGGCTATCTGCAGGAGCTGATCTTCACGGTGGAGGGATTTAAGCCCTACGGTTGGTTCCTCACACTCGTCCAGTTTGGTTATTACATTCTCTTTGGTTTGCTGGAGCGGCGTCTGGAGGCGTTCAGCACAAATGGCGGCAGATTGTGGAGTGTGGAGCCGGCGCCACGTTGCATACCGTTGAGCACGTATTTTGTGCTCGCCGCTCTCACACTGGGCACCATGGGATTGTCCAACTCCAGTCTGGGTTATCTTAATTATCCCACGCAGGTAAGATTCATGTTATCGGCTATCGATAATCGATTATGGTTCAAAAATATTTAATGCCGGGTTCACACTGCGTCACAGTTACATCAGAGAGGCACTGTGACAGTCTGTGACGCAGTGTGAACCCGGCATAAATTATTTTCTTATCGAACTATCGATATTTAAAATTGTACGCAGGTGATCTTCAAGTGCTGCAAGCTGATCCCAGTGCTTGTGGGCAGCATTCTCATCCAAGGCAAACGCTATGGACCCCTCGACTTTGCCGCTGCCCTGGCCATGTGCATCGGCTTGGCCTGGTTCACACTCGCGGACTCACAGATGACGCCCAACTTCAATCCGCTGGGCGTGGCCATGATATCGGGCGCTTTGCTCTGCGACGCCGCCATTGGCAATGTCCAGGAGAAGGCGATGCGGGAGCACAAGGCGCCCAGCAGCGAGGTCGTCTTCTATTCCTATGGACTGGGATTTGTCTATCTCTTTGTGATTATGCTGCTTACGGGCAATTTCTTTAGTGGATTCGCCTTCTGTCTGGCGCATCCCATGGAGACATTTGGCTACGGCTTCCTCTTCAGTCTCTCCGGCTACTTGGGCATTCAATTCGTGCTGGCCTTGGTCAGGAGCAGCGGTGCTCCACTGGCGGCCACGGTGACCACCGCGCGCAAGGCCGTGACCATCGCCTTCTCCTTCCTGCTGTTCAGCAAGCCCTTCACCGTGCAGTAAGTACAAGATTCGACTCCTTTTTGCGGGAATGAATATGAATAGGAAGTAGAGGTGGAGAGCAATCGATATTCGGCACCATCGATAGTCAGCGATATTATTTTCCAAATCATCGACAACTAACGATAGTGCAGGTCTGCCATCGATAGTTCTTCACCTCTAATAGGAAGATCTCATATAACAATATTTAAATTGTTCTCTTGCAGATACGTTTGGTCTGGCTTAATTGTTGTGCTGGGCATTTACCTCAATGTGTACAGCAAGAAGAACAAATTGACGTTTGCGGATTTGCAGCACAGACTCAAGCAATTCAGTGCGCGAATTTCCCGCTCTCCGAGTCGCAAATTTCTTATTGAGGTCTAAGCACGCTGTGTACCAAATTAACTCCTTAATCTTTAACTTTTAGTCGAATTAAAAATAGTATATATTTTATAATAAACACATGTACTATACTTAAGTATCAAATAAATTTTGATTTAAAAATATCAACTAAACAATTTTTATCGATATTTTATTGTTATCTGTCCATGTCGAGCTCCATGACGCGTTTAAAGAGATCCTGTCGATCCTTTGCCGACGCCGTTTGGCCCATCATGCGATCCAAAAACTGTCGCTGATGCTTGATAATAAACTTGTTGCACTGTATCACAGTGGCGCCCACATACAGTGTGCGAAACTTCGCACGCACATCGCCTACCTAAATAATTTATCGATATCAATATCAAATGTAAACAAAATTCCATTTGCATGTGATAAAATTACTTACAAGTGTTATCAGCGGCAATATGCTGGATACATAGCGTTGTCCGCGATGCAGGCAGCGTATAACTGCAATTTTGGTGCGCTCATTGCAGTATTTCACACGGAAACCATGCTCCAAAACTCCCAGTCCATAAACTCCGTAATATTTCTCCACATTTTGCAGCAGGCACTTGGACAACGTGTGGTCGCTCAGGCGCAGCGCTTGCATCGGCTTTTCTGGCACAATTTGCACGGCAATGTAACTGACAAGAAAGATAATTACTTATAAATATCAATTTTTGTCATAATTAATTCACATTTGTTTATTTTATTTACCGATTTTTGATGCGCACCATTGTAAATAAACACAACACAAACGCTGCCAGACTGACAGCATATAAATTTCCCTTCGATTTTGTAAATGGCAACGCTTTGAATTGATCGTGAACAGCGAATTGACCTTGAAAGCCGAGTGCAAATTTGTGAGAGTGCAAATGTTTGCGTGAGCGAGAGAGAGCGAGAGAGGGTAAGATAAATTTGCGCGCGAGCAAATTGAGCGATTTGAATATTTGATTAATTTAAGTCGCACTTCAGTTCGTGTGCGGCGGCCGCAGGTAGCGGAACTCACTCCCGGTGAGTGTTGCTGTTTTTCCTCAATTAAAATCAGTCGTTTTGACAATGTCAAATAAAGTGCATATTTTTGTTGATTAATTATGTTTATAAATATATTAATATGCTTAAAATAATGAGAGTAACTGTGAGCGGTGTGAGATTATATCATGAGTACTTTACTCTCGCTGCAAGCACATACAGTATGCCAAGTAATTATGTTGACAGTGTGAAAAAAGTGCACATAACCAAAAAATATATTTTCTTGGTTAAAAATTTGTTTGTTTTTTAAAATGAATACATTCTAAGTCAAAATAATTACTCAACATACTGTTTCTTACCTAAAATGTTCCAGAACCGATTCATATAACCGCTTACACTTCACAAAGGGTGAGAAAACTGAACCGGTAAAACCGGTAACTGTAAAACCGGAACTGTTCGTTTACTTCTTATCAGTCAGTGTCGCGCAGTCGTCGAAATTGTTTGAATAACATGTCGGAGTCAAAGTGTCCGAATACTGCTGAGACCTACTTTGTGGGCGTGGACGTGGGCACGGGCAGTGCGAGGGCGGCTCTGGTCGCCACCGATGGGCGTGTCGTGGAGCAGGCGGTGGAGCCGATCAAAACCTGGACACCGGAGCCACATTACTACGAGCAATCCTCGACAGACATTTGGAGTGCAATCTGCAAGGTGGTCAAGGTAATCATCATCATCATCATCATCATTATAATGCCCCTCAATGAGATCCGTCTGCCTTTCTGATAACCTTTAATTTTTACTGAGAAAAAGACTGAGATTAGATTAACCTAATTGGGGTTTTTGCCCAGTATTTAAAGGGAAGAAAGGATTATAAGTTAGTGACACTGTATAAATTTGAACAATAAAAAAAGGAGATAGGAAAATAGTAGGAATAAAACACCATATGCTTAAAATAGAATAAAGAATTCAAATATTATATTTTTCTTATCATTTTTTTTGTATATTGCTATTTCTATAATTAAATATTTACATAAATTTTTTTATATTTTTTTGGGGCTTTTTGCCAAAACATGTATCTCGATCGGTTAAAAAACAGATAATTGAGATAAAGATATTTATAAATTTAAAGAATAAAAAAAGATACTGAAATAGCAGGAATAAAAAGCAAAATGACAAAAAAAAATAAGCGTAAATGCACAAAATATCTTTTTTAAAATATATTTATTTATTAATTAAATTTATTTTTAATAATTAAATATTGACATATGTTTTTAATTTTATTTAGGGATTGATTGCTTAAAATTCCACCTCGTACGGTTAAAAAACAGAGAATATAATTGAGATAAATTTATGTCTAGAATAATAAAAAGACAAGAAAAATAACTATAATTAAAAATATGTAACTAACAATATGTTAAAAAAAATTGGTGTAAATGCAAAAAAAATCTTTTTTTTTTGGTTTTTTTTTTGTCTTTCTGTTTTTCTTAATTTTGAGCATTTAAAAATGCTTGATTTAGTATTGCATTTTTTTTTTTTAACAAAATTTTGTTTAAAAATCACAGAAAATTTATTAAATGCAATTAAATATTTATTTTAGCGGGAATCTGTTTAGGAAGGGGTTTTCTCTCTCTTTCTTTTTTCAAATAGTATTTTTTTTTAATTTATTTATTTTTATTTTTTATTTTATTTTATTTTTTATTTATTTATTTTTTTTTATGGTAATTGAATCGAAGGGCATCGAGTACTGGGCATCTAACCGTCGAGTATCTCTTAACTGTAGCTTTCTTACGTGTTTATTGATTTCAGCTTGTTACCGCCGATGTCAATGGGACGCAAGTGAAGGGCATTGGCTTCGACGCCACCTGCTCGCTGGTCATCCTCGGCGACAATGGCGCCCCCTTGACGGTGAGCAAGACTGGAGTCGCGGAACAGAATATCATTCTCTGGATGGATCATCGGGCTGAGCGGGAGACGGCCGAGATAAATGCCACCAAGCAACCGCTGCTGCAGTACGTCGGTGGACAGGTATCCCTGGAGATGGAGATACCCAAATTGTTGTGGTTAAAGCGAAATTTGCCCACATCCTATGAAGGCATCTGGCGGGCATTTGATCTGCCCGATTTTCTCACCTGGCGTGCCACAGAAACTGATACGCGCTCCCTCTGCTCCGTGGTCTGCAAGTGGAACTATGATGCAGCCGCTCATTGTTGGAATGAAGAGTATCTGCGTGCCGCCAATCTGGAGGAATTGACGCGGGAAAAGTGCTCGGCACTGGGCAGCAATGTCCAGCCACCGGGCAAACCGGTGGGCAAAGGTTTATCCCAGCGAGCTGCCTCCGAATTGGGACTGGAAGTGGGCACCGTGGTCAGCACTTCTCTGATTGATGCACACGCTGGAGCTCTGGGCATGTTTGGCTGTCGAGGTGTTGATAAACAGGAGCCCGCTGTTGTCTTTGCTCGCCTAGTCGGCTCTGATCAACTCGTGGAATTGCCCGATGAACGGCCTAGGTGCGGCTACGGTCAACTGTGCCGGGAGACGAAGGTTTGTTGAAGCCACAACAAAAACTTTCATACTAAATCTTGATTTTCGACTGATCGTTTCTATGGCAGCTATATGATATTGTGGTCCGATTTCAATCAAATTTGGTCAGAATTTATGGAACCATCTCAGATGCATATTTTATCAGTTTGGTTTAGATATCTTAAAAAACAGATAAAATTTCAAGCTAAATCTTAATTCTCGACTGCTGGTTCCTATTGCAGCTATACTATATAGTGGTCCGATCTCAGTCAAATTTAATCAGAATGTATGAAACCATCCCAGATGCATATTTCATCAGTTTGGTTGAGATATCTCAAACAAAAAAAAGTTTTTCATACTAAAACTTGATTTTCGACTGATCGTTCCTATGACAGCTATATGATAGAGTGGTCCGATTTCAACCAAGCTTTGCCATGATGTAAAGGACTATTCCTGATGTATATTTCATCAGTTTGGTTAAGATATCTCAAACAACAAAAAAGTTTTTCATACTACAACTGGATTTTCGACTAATCGTTCCTATGGTAGCTATACGGTATATTGGTCCGATTTCCATAAAATTTGGTCAGAATGTATGAAACCATTTCAGATGCATATATCATCAGTTTAGTTGAGATATCTTAAACAACAAAAAAGCTTTTCATGCTAAAACTTGATTTTTGACTGATCGTTCCTATGACAGCTATATGATATATTGATCTGATTTAAATTTAAAAACACACTTGATCTGCACTCGATATTAAGCGACCTACATACCAATATTGAAGTCTCTAGCTCTTATAGTCTCTGAGATCGTAGTATATACAAATTAGGGCGCACTTACACTAGTTGACAAGCTTGTCAATTTCAGCTCAGCAGGTTGTGCTTTTTACCAAGGCAACACACTTTGGCTTAGAGTTGACCACCGTTAGCAATAGAGTTGCCATCAATATTTTCAGCCTACTGAGATGGAATTGACCAGTTTGTCAACTAGTGTAAATGAGCCCTAAAGAAAAACAAATTTGAGCTGGAAATAAACTGAAGTATAAGTCTGTAAATCTCACTATAAAAACAATTTTCTCTAAATTTTAGAGATTTTATTCTAATATTCCTTTTTTTATTTTTAGTTATTTTTTTTTATATCTTTGGTATTTCATCTCTTTTTTTTTTATCAATTATTGAAATTACTATAGCTCAGGGAAAATCATGATAATATCCAGGGCAAAATGGCTTTGATTGCTGGCACTTCCACCTGCCACATGAGCATCACTCGGGATGCCTGCTTTGCCCAGGGTATTTGGGGTCCTTACCAGGATGCCATCATACCGGGTTACTTTCTGAATGAAGGAGGTCAATCAATTGCTGGACATTTGCTGGATCATGTGCTCAAAACACATGAATCTTATGCGGAGTTGAAGCAGGAATTTGGCGAGGATAAGTAGGTGGAATCCAGCAGATTCAAAATGTATCTAAACAATTGTATCTTTTAGATACATTTATCAGCATCTTAACAAGCTGCTCCGCGAGCTGGCAAATCGACGTGATCATAGTGATGTCAACTTTCTGACCCAGGACATTCATGTGTGGCCGGATCTACATGGCAATCGATCTCCTGTCGCGGATCCCACGTTGCGAGGCATGGTAAAGATGTGTATACATGTGTTTCTTAAATCTTATCGTAGTATTATATGCTATTTCTATATTCACAGGTAACTGGCCTCGACATGACGCGCGGCGTGGAATCTCTGGCCATTAAATATTTGGCTTTTACACAAGCCTTGGCTGTGAGTTAATTTTTACATTTATTTTATTTAGGAGTATTCTGAATATTTTATTTAGAAATATTCCGAATATTTTATTTAGAAATATTCCGAATATTTTATTTGGGAATATTCCGAATATTTTATTTAGGAATATTCTAAATATTTCATTTAGGAATATTCCGTATATTTTATTTAGGAATATTTAGAATATTTTATTTAGAAATATGCAGAATATTTTATTTAGGAATATTTCGAATATTTTGTCTAGGAATTCCAAAAAAAAAAGTAAAAATAAAGTCAATGTACAAAATTTAAAAAAACCAAAATATGGATTAATTAAAAAAAAATATTTGTGGTACAACAATTAAATAATTAACAAACAATAGAAATAGTACAAAATTTAGAAAAAACCTTTTTTTAAATTCTAAAGATGATATAAAATAAAGCATTATTTAAAAATCTGCAAATAGTATTTTCAGCAGAAAAAGTTAAAGAAATTGATTTTATTAATCTTAATAAAAGTAGCTTTAATTTTTCTGATTTTGTTTGAAATTTGCTATTCAAACGTAATTTACATTTTTATTTTATTGTGCTATATTTACATTTTTTAAAACAGAAAAAGTTGACAACCTTCGAATGCCTCTACTCAATTTTTAAAGAAAAAAACGAATACAATTTTTATCGTTTGTTTTTTAAATAAGGTGCCACAGAAATTGTTTATGCAATTCTTGATTTTAGAATATAGTTAATTCTAAATAAATAGTAACACAAAAAAATTAGTTTTTTCTTTATTTTTGCCATAATATTGTTTGTGTTTCAAATTTGAATTTCCATACAATATTGCTCACTTTTATTTCGATATTCTGAATTTCTTGGTATTATTTCAGTATAAACAATTCTTTATTTTAGAATGTAGATAATTCTAGATAATTATTAATACAGACAAAATTAGCTTTTTCTAATTTTTGTCATAGTATTGTTTGTTTTCCTTACTTTAATTTCGATACAAATTGTTCACTTTCATTTTTATGCTTTGTTATTCTTACTATTATTATGTGGAAGTTCTTTCCTACATTTATGGATAATAAATCAACCTCATGTTTTCTAGTACGGCACTCGGCACATCATCGAGAATCTTTACGAGCACAAAAGAAGCGCTTTCCACACGCTTCTCTTTTGCGGCGGACTGGCCAAGAATCCGCTCTATGTGCAATGCCATGCGGATATTTGTAATCTGCCCGTCCTGATACCCGACGAACAGGAAATGGTGCTCGTCGGTGCCGCCGCCTTGGGAGCAGCTGCCTCGGGTCATTACGACAGCCTGGAGGTGAGTCTCGAGTTGAGTTTTAGCTTTACAAATTTAAATAAATTACAACTCCAATCTCTTAGAGTGCCTCCAAGGCCATGGGCGGCACTGGGCAGCTGCTGGAGCCAAATCGCTGGACTCTGGAGCTGCACAATCGCAAGTACAGCGTGTTCCTAAAGCTGTTGGAGCATCAACGTCAGTACAGAGACATTATGCAGGGAAAGATTTGAATTATCAACACTAGGGATCAATTTCTTTTGGGTTTGTTTTGCTTTAATCGATGTTTATTTTGGCGATAAATCGAGTGAAAAATATCGATAATCATGAAAAGTCAGCCTCTATATTTTAATGCTGTTGATTTTAAAGAATACCGAAAAATTGCATTCAAAAAATTTACACAAATAAATTTTTTTTTACTTAAATCGATGTTTTTTCTTGGCGATAAATCGAGAGAAAGATATCGATAATTGTGAAAAATCGTGAAATTGTATGCTGTAAACGAAGCAAAGATTTTTTATGGATTGCTTAAAATTGCTTTTATAAATAAATTTATTTTTTAAATAAATAAAACCAAGAAAATTTTATAAATCGATAAATTTGTCTTATTTACCCGATAAATTGACAATTCGATGTTACAAATTCCATTTCCTACTCGACAACCTATTTAAAATCACGCCTAAATATTGATATTATCGATATGTCTCCTTCACAAAAATATTAAGTCATATTATTTGATATCGATATAAGATCGATACTGATATTTACAAAATATGAACACCCCTAATGAACACGTTAAACGAATTTTATAAACTGTTAAACTGTCGAGTAATATTGAGACACTTATTGAGACAGATATAGACAGAGAAAGAGTTACAGGTACAGCTGATCTGGTCTGATCTGATCTGACTTGACTTTGGCATTGGGATTCGGTTTATACACAAGTTGTCCACAATTAGGCAATAAATGCTGCTGCCCTCGAATCGATGTGGCTGCGACAAACGGGACACGTAAATTCAATTTTCTGGGCGCAATCCTCGCAGAGACAAACGTGTCCACAGGGCAGCAATATAATCTATGTACAAATGTAAATGTTAATTAAAGTTCTTTGGGAGTATTTATTAGTTATGCTACCTCTTTGGGATTGGTGGAGCACACCACACAGAGTTGATCCTGTGACAAGGTGTGTGGTCTGCTTCTTGCACGTCTCTCTCGGCGCTCCGACTCCAAGCGATTCCTGATCTTGGCCTCCTCACGTTCCTGCTTCTTGCGCCGATAAACCTTGCGCACAATCAGACCAACCAGGACCATGGAAATGCTGCTGCAGAGCACAATCTTGAAGCTAGAAGCAAAGAGGTGGAGTAATACCAGAGACGGGTCACAATTAACTACTTTTTAATGCATTTTTCAGTTTCATTAGCATTGAAAAAAGTCGTGGTAATGAAAATGACATTTCATTAATCATTAATAAAAAGTACTGAACTAATGAAAACATCATTTCATTAGAATTGAAAAATGAAGTAGATTTAATGAAATTGACATTTCATAAGCATTAATAAAAAGTAGTGCAAATGAAAAGTGACATTTCACTTAGACATTGAAAAAAGTACTGCTAATGAAAAAAACATTTTATTAGAATTGAAAAAGTAGTGCTAATGAAAGTGACATTTTGAATAATGAAAATGACATTTCATTAGCATTAATAAAAAGTAGTACTAATGAAAATTACATTTCATTAGCATTGAAAAAATTAGATCTAATGAAAATTACATTTGACTAGCATTGATAAAAAGTAGTACTAATGAAAATCACTTTTCATAAGCATTGAAAAAATTAGTACTAATGCATTTGTCATTTCATTAGCATTGATATAAAGTAGAGATAATGAAAATTCTTTAAATAGAAATTTAAAATATAAAGCATCTACTTAAAATTGGTTTTGGCATTGAATAATAATGAAACCTCAATTTAATCAGCATTATTATTAATAATTTTTTGAAAGAATAAATATTGAAAATTTGGTACTTTACTATAATACAATTTTAAAGAATGTTAAAATTGCAGTAAATGTTAAAGATATTTGAAAAACTGCTAGTTATTTTTAAAATTGTTAAAAAATGCTAATTATTTTGAAAAATGTTAATAAATGAAAAATAAAGAATTTGAAATGTTAAATTTTTGAAAAATGTAAACATTTGTAAATACTATTTCAGTTTTTAAACATTTCTCCAGAATTTTTAACAATATATCAAAATGTTAATAAAAAATGTTTACAGATTTTTAAAATATGTGAAAAATTTGGAATAATAAAAAAAACTATTTAATATATTCGTTTGTTTTAACATTTTTACATAATTTTAAAACATTCTCAAATTTTAACACTTCTTTAAAGCATTTTTCAATTTAACTGAATTTAAGACTTTGGTTGCTAAATGGATCTGGATACTAGATACTATTGCAGATGAACTTCCATAACTCGAACATCTATAACTCGAATTTCTCTCTAACTTGAACTAAATGAATGGCAGTAAAATTAAGAAACTTAAGAAAAAGAAATCTATAAGCCGAATGTCTCCATAACTCGAACCTTTTCTTTGGATAATGGTGATTCGAGTTAGGGAAGTTCGACTGGATTTCTAATATTTTTTGCTCCACTTACAGCATTGAGGACTTGGCATCCTCGAAGCGTTTGATCAGCGTCGATTTCGTGGCCGTGGTGAGGAAGAGCGGTCCCTGCTTGGAGGGCTGCATGCGCAGCGTCTGTCCGTCCATCTCCAGCTCGCCAATGGCCGTGAGGAAGCTGCCATCGCGCAGGACTTGCTCCGTGGTCTGCAGCCCCTTTTGCCGGACGCCTGTGAAGAAGCCAAAGATGTGATCGAAGAAGGACAGTGTGGTGGACTCGTAGTTATCGTAGACCACGTCCACATCCAAGACGGCCGCGCTCATGGCGTCCACAATCTCCACGCCGCGATCGCCGTTGCGCAGCTCAAAGGGCATCTCATTGGCGCTCTCGTGTATGAGTTTGCGTTGTTCCGCCCAGAAGCCGGCAAAGGCGCGCATTACACGATGTTCGTGCAATTTCACGATCTGGAGCACGCCGCTGACACTGGGCACAAACGAACTGCGCAGTGGGACGCCAATGGGCGTCACTGTGCCGCGTATGACCGCATACGGTATTTTCTTGTCCTGTTGCCGGCCCACAATTGATTTGAGCTCCTTATCAATATTAAATTGTGGCGCCTCCTGTCGACAAACAACAAGAACAACAACATTGAACAGTGTTATGAACATGTTTATGCATGCCTGCTTACCCGCAACACCCTTGCCGTGTTCTTGTAATGCACATACTCTCGCACACAGAGACCAAGTATCAACAAGTCCACACCGAGTGCCACAGATTCGTGTATAAAGTCCATTATATACAACAAGTAAAAAAAATAATTTTAAATTAATATTGTGAGTTATGTGTCGTGTGTGACTGTGCGTTGAATAACCAAAAAATGCCAAATTTACATATAAAAATACTGAGCTTGTGATGGCTAAAATGGGTGCGTGTCATAACGCCCAGTGTCATAACGCCCGCGGGTGCTATGACACAAATTTTTGTGTCATAAGGTCCGCGGGCGTTATGGCACTTTCAAAAGTGTCATATCGCCCACTCTCAATGTGTCATACCGCCCGCGGGCGTTAAGACACTTTTTATAAGTGTCATAACGCCTTCAACTACTTAAAGCTTGTAAAGTGCATCAAGAATCAAAAAGATAATAAAAGTATCGTTAGTTCATAAAAGTACCGTTCATTATTGTATTTTTCTAAGCCGCGGGATGTGGTACTTCTGTCTTGTAGCCACTTTCAAATTTGCTCTGACAAAAATCTGCAACAATGCTCAAAAAATTCCCTATTGCACTGCCCATATTGCAGACAAAGAGTTAAAAATTATTTTAAAGTGTATCACTTCAGTATGAATTCATTATTATTCAATCTCAAAACTTACTTTGTAAGGGTGCAGGCAAAAATTATTGCATGCGGCGCTTCTTTAGAAACACTTCCCGATATTATGCCCCCATATTCAGGTTACAATAATGACTGAGCATGACCAATGCCGACACAGCAGATATGCCCCATTGCTTGAAGTTATCTTTATAATAAGTTAAGATTGGAGGCGGCTAGTTTTCTAAAGTCTAACATAAATGTTTTTTTTATAATAAACATTTAATACTTATAAGCTTCGGGCGTTAATGCACTTCTTATAGTGTCATAAAGTCCACAAAAATCTGTGACATAACGCCCACGGGCGTTATGACACTGGGCGTTATGACATGCACCCGGCTAAAATACCAAAGAACTATTTTAAGCACGGTTGCCATTTAAAAATATCTGAGTGAGCCAAAAACAAACAAAAAATGAGCCAAATTGACTAAAAAAGAGCCAAAACTTTTTTTTTTGAAGTTCATGTTATTTTTGCATTTAACTAAATACAAAATATTTCGTATATTATAACACATATTCACATTTTCATTTAAATTTAGTTATTAGTGGGATTCCGGTAAACGTTTTTGATTTGCTTTTGATTATTTTTAACCAAATATAAATCAGTTGACGGAACGACCCTTTTTGCACACTGATTATTTTTTGATTTCGTGAACAGCTGACAGCCTGGGCGAACAGCTAATTGACAACAAAAAGTATACAAAAATGGGCATAATTCCACAAAATGCCGAAAGAAAGTCATCGAATATGTTTTTATTGAATATTTGTAGATTTACAATGCAAACAAACACCAACTGTCACACAGCTGTTCGAAACCAAATCAAAATGAAAAAATAATCAGTCTCAGAGCTGATTTTTCAAAATCAATTAGTAAGACCACATTTCCCTGATTTGTTCTGGGCACACTGAAAATTTTGTATGGAGCAGCTGTGAACAGCTGACTGAAAAATCAAAATCAAATCAAAAGCAAATCAAAAACGTTTACCGGAATCCCACTATTATGTTATTAAATAAAATTAAATTATACTAACACCTAAAACTATAAAAATTAACTGATTCTGAACTAATGGAAAAAAAAGCCAAATCGAAAAATAAAGTGCCATTGCGCCAACAGGAAAAAAAGAGCCATTTTTGGCGCAAAAGCGCCAATTGTGGCAGCCGTGATTTTAAGCTATCGATGCTTTTGCTACACTTGCCAAAGGTATCGACAACTAGAGCGCGCCATCTTTAAACAATGGGCCAGTTGCAGTATTTTTATCGACAGTCTGATTACGATAGAACAACTACCAAGTATCGATTGTAAATGCGCGCATTTTTTAAATTCATACTTGTTTGTATTCAGCAGAATTTAAGTTTACTTGCTTAAAGAAACGCTATGCAAATATTTGTTATTTCTAAGTGCACAAACAGTTTTTAAGTGCTTCCCATGTTTGTCAGACAACCATGTTTGTCAGACAATTACATCTTTCAATTGCCGTTAAGCTAAGAAAGAATGTTCAATGTTTTGTGTGTAAATAAAAAGCATACCAATCTTTTTTTTTGTTATTGTGGCTGTAATCTGACTTTCGCAAGATGTTGGGCACATAGATACACACACACACACACACGCACAGATACATACTGATAGACAAGTTGTTGATATAAATACTAGCTCTCGTTCCGAGTGAAAGAGAGAGAGAGAGAAAGGGAAGATAAATTTAGCTATATTTGGGCTGTGATTCAAAACTTCCTCAAATTGTGATTCCCAGCCACGCTATCAATTCAGACAATTGAAACACTTGACAGCAATTAGACGTGCTTCGAATTCTATTAGAGTTAAATTTTTCTGATTTGTTGTTGTTGTTTTTGTTCTCAATATGATGATGTCCTTCGATAAGTTGCTTTGGAGCTTGGTGAGTTTTCATAAGTAAATTGTTAATAGCATATATTAACTGTTTTAACAAATTAAAAAATGGAAGCTTTTTATTTTGCTAAAATACAAAAACTCCATTTTCTTTATCGATTGCTAAAAATGTTATTGAAAAAAAAAAATGTTAATGCTTCTGAAACTAGTGTTTTGGGTCACACCATAAGTACATTGGGGTTCATTGTGATAAGAAATTGTTATCAAGATCGGATAATAAACTCTGATGTTGTTCAAGAAAGCTTACTCGTTCTTTCTATTAGTGTAACTTGCATCAAACTTCTATTCATAATTTTTATAAATTCAATAATTTTTTTATTTGCTTACTAAATAATTAAATTTGGATTTTACAATAAATTTTTAGGAATTAGACTAATTTTAAAAACTTTAAAAATTAATTTTTAAATATTTTGAATGATTAAAAAAATTGTTTGACATTTAAAATATGATTTTTATTATTTATTAATATTCTAATTAATTTTTTTTTTAATTTTAAAATGTTAAGATTATTATAATTTTATTTTTGATTTGAAAATTCAATTTATCTTTGTATGTTAAACGAAATAGTAAATGCTAGAATTTTTCAGATAGGCTTTAAAGTTTATTTCTTAACTATTAAAAATTGTAGTTATTATATTTTTATTTTATACTTTAAAATGTAATTTTTCATTTTAGATTTATGAAATTAGTGTCTACTTTTTAATATAAAAACAATTTTTTCAAAATTGTTAAATAAGTATTTTAAATTGTTATATTTTTATTTTTTGTATCAAATAGGATTTTTTGATTGTTTTTTAATATTATAACTAATTTTCTTAAATGTTTTTTTGAGTATTTTAAATTGAGTTTTTAGTGAATTTTTTATTAATAAAACTAATTTTTCAAAACTGTTAAGTATTGAAAATTGTTATAATTTTACTTTTAATTTTAAAAAGGATTTTTTGTTTATTTTTTAATATTATATCTAGTTTTTCAAACTTGTTAAATGTTTTAAATTGTTATTTTTTTGTTTTTGAATTCAAATGGAATTTTTAGTTTAGTTTTTAATACTAAAACAATTTTTTCAAAATTGTTAAATTGATATATTTTAATTTTTATTTCAAATAGGTTTTTTTGTTTATTTTTTTATATTAAAACAAATTTTTTTTTAAATGTTTAAATATTTAAAACTGTAATATTTTTATTTCCTTCAGCTGCTGCTCAATGCCATTACACTGCAAGAAACAGCGACGGTCACCACTCGCCTTGTGCAGCCGCGCGAGACGAGCAGCTGCGAGGGCCGTCAGACTCCCGGTGCGATCTGCGAGTCCTGCGAGCTGCTGGCCACCTGTGTGCAGCACTCCAACGGCTGGGTCAACATTCCCGTGGAGTCGTGTGACGTGGCCAACGGATACTATTGCAACATCCGGCTGGGCAGCTGCTCAAATGCCACGGGACCGTGTCATCCGTTCGGGATCGAGGGCAACTTTCAGTGCACGTCGCAGGGCATCTTTCCGGATCCGTACGATTGCCAGAAGTATCACATGTGCTACTTCCTGGACATTGTGCTCGTCGCCGCCGCCGTCGACTGTGGCAACGACAAGGCCTTCGATGCGCGGACTGGACAGTGCTCCATGACGCTGGAGAGCAGCGTGTGCACCCAGCCCCAGTATCAGTGTCCCCATGTGGGCTACGTGGCTGCCTGGCCCACCAATCCCAACATCTTCTATGTCTGCAAGTCGACCGTCAATCAGAATGCCGAGGATACTGTCGTCACCTATCCATCTCTGCATCGCTGCAACGATGGCGAAATCTTTGCCGATTTCGTCTGTCGCTCCGGCAACAATTCCCTGGTTATACCTTCGATAGCGCCTCCAACCTCAGTGGATCCCAATGACAACGGTTTCACTGTGATGCCCGTGAGATGCGAACACGTCGGTCTCATGCCCGATTCAGATAATTGTCGCAAGTACTTCTTCTGCAATGCCAAGAATGGCCAGTTGAGGCACGAGGAGTGTCCCCAGGGCACCTACTATGACCAAAGGCAGTCCGCCTGCGTGCGAGGATCATGCTGAAAAATTGTACACATTATTTTCTAAAAACAAAGCAATGAATTTTCTTAAAAACAACAAACATTTTGCCTGTTCATAATTCACATTAAGAATATTCCCTTTGTAATCTTAAAAATAAATAAATAAAATTATTTTAAAGAAATATACAAGCAAATTTTGGTTTTTGTTTGACTCCGATATTTTTTCATCACTCTTAAGCTTAGAAAAAATAAAAGATTTATTTAAATAGTAAAAATTGAAAAATAACTTTTGTTTTAAATTGATATTGAAATTATAGTTTTTAAGTAAAAATTGAAATTTAATTATTATTTTATAATTTATTTATTTAGATCGAAAAATAAGAGTTTTCATTTAATTTTTTTTAATAAAAATCAACAAATAACTTTTATTTAATAATTTATATTTTAAAAATTATAATCGTTACGATCCCTGATTTAAAATGATTCTCTTTAATACAAGTCACAGTTTAAGTTGAACCTAACTTTAATTCAGTAGATAAACCAAGTCATTATTTAACTATTTCAAAAAATTTTCAAAATTATTTTTGCTAGTTCTTTTTATAATTGCTAGTACTTTTTTGTGTGAAAAGTAGGAAAAAAGGGTTATTTTTTAGGATTTTCAAAAAATTAAAACAAAAAATACTAGCAAAAATATTTTAGAAATTTTGTTTCAAGAATTTTCAATTAATTTAAAATAAGATTTGACACTTTGTCCTCGAATTTTACCGATTTGCAGATCAAATTTTCTAAAAAGCACGATAAAATCATTTCAGCTATAAAGTGTAAAAATTTAAGCCTTTTAGCTCTTACCGTTTGGCCTGCACAATGAACAGTCACGAGCCAGTCAGGTCAAAAGGAGTTTATGTATAGATCAACTCAATCTTAAACTGAATAAATGAAATGTTTTTCCACACAAATTATATACAATTGATAGTTAAATCTTAAATCATAAATGTAAACTCAAGTGAACTTTCAAAAAACGCTCCAAATTCAACATTTTAATTAATGTCTTAAAATGATTCGGTTTTAATTGACTCGCATTTCCTTCGGCACAATATCGTCTGTTAACCATTAGCCATTATCTTTTAATTATGCGTGTTACATGGAATGGCAAATGCTTATCTTGGCCTATTTAAGCTCTGAGCTTTGAGCCTTCTCAGTCAAAAGACTTTTGAGATGAAGTGTGTCGAGTTGTTGCTGCTGCTGTTGAGTTCCCTGATTGGTTGCCAGGCCAATGTGCGAGTGCTGATGAATTGGAACTCCACCATCATGGGCATTGACTCCGCCGATCTGGTGGCGAATCCTTGCCAGGATGTGCGACTCGCTGGCTTTATATGTGTGGACTGCGAAACTCTGGGCTTCTGCTCCTTTGTGAACGGCAAGTGGCAAACGGTGGAGATGTCCAAGTGCCAGACGCAGAATGGCTTCCATTGCAGCGATGAGGGCACCTTTGGTTGCACCTGGCAGCCACGTTGCCAGGTCCCGGTGCGTGGCAAGTTCTATTGCCAGGGTGCGGGCACTTATCCCGATCCCTACGACTGTCGCAGCTACCACGAGTGCAGTGCTCACAACGTGGACACGCCGCATCAGTGCACCAATGGAGCCGCCTACTCGCTGACCAGCAACAGCTGCACTCTGTCCAGGGACAGTGATTACTGCCTGAAGAAGCAGTACTCCTGCGAGAAGGTGGGTCAGGTGGGTGCCTGGCCGGCCAACAACAGTTACTACTATGTCTGCCAAGCAGAGAAGCAGGGCGAGAATCAAATCTTCTATCCTCTGATGATGAAGTGCAACAATGGCTACGTGTTCAACGGTCACAGCTGTGTTGCCACCAAGATCTACAAGAGATCGCTGAAGATCCAGCAGGAGGAGCAGCACTGTCAGGTAGGAAAACTCATACATATGTATTTTTAGAATATCTACTTATATAAAGATTGCATATTAGAAAGAGTTTTTATTTAGATAATTTGAAAGAATTGATAAATATTTTTGAAAATATCTAAATCGATAATACTTCCATTATAAAATGAAGATTTATTTTACTTGATTTATTAATAGTTTTGACAAATATTGGTTACCAAACCGAATACCAATATTTATCGAAATTTTATATTTATTCTTTATATTTTGAGGAAAATCGATATTTTCTTATTATTGAAAAATTTTTTTTAAAAATATAAATTTTTAGGGAAATCAAGCTTTTTTCTACTTGTTAAATTTGTCAATCAATATTTTTCAATACTTCATCAACAATTCTACAAGGTGTGTATCGATAAAAAGTTGTTATATTTGAAATATTCTTAAAAATTTCTAAATCGATAATCTTTCGATTATATAAATAAAATTAATTTTACATGATTTATTTGACAAGTACATAGTATTGATATTTTTGTTAGATATGGATTAGTAAACGGAAAATCGAAATCTATCCAAATTTTATATATTCTAGGGTTCACCAGAAATCGCTTTCGCTTGAATTTCATTTAAATATGTATGAAATTAAAGTGAAATTCAAGCGAAAGCGATTTCTGTGGCACCTCTGATTGTTTTGTTTTTGGTATTCAAATAATACGATATTTTCTCAATATTGATAAGTATTTTTGAAATTAAGGTGTCTTTAACTCAATATTGATAACGGAATCCAATATCTATCGAAATTTAAAATTTTTTTTATACTTTGAAAAAATTGATATTTTCTTAAATTTTATTAATATTATTGAAAATATCAACGACATTCTTTATGGAAATTAAGATTTCTCTTACTTGATATATTTAACAATCAATACTTTTCGATACTCAATCAAATACATCGAAAAATCGCGGAGTCGAAACTCGATTCTTTTTGACTTTGATTTATTGAGTTGAATAAATTGATTTTCATTCATTATTCTCATAAAACTCGAGTCTCTTCATATTTTTCAAAAAGTATTATTTTTCATATGACTTTTTTTTTGGTATTTTGAAAAAAAAAAAATAGTTTTTTAATATTTATAAATGTTTTTCAATATCAACAAAATTTTTTTTTGGAAATTAAAATTTTGTTTACTTGATTTATCTGTCAGTCAATATTTTTTGATACTTAATCAACAATCCTACAGGGTGTGTATCGATAAGTATTTCGATAATAAGAAATATTTGTACTTGATATTTTTGTAAGTTATCGGTTAAAAATCGAAATATCGGCATTTATCAATATTTTTCAGATAGGACAATCGATAACATTTTGACGGAATATTATTTTTATCCGATATTTTTGTCGGGAAAATATTTATCGATGCTTTACCAGCAAGATTGATATTTTTATTTTATTTATTTATCAATTACGAACAATGCTTAAAACTTTCTCAAAAATTCATAGATTTTCATAATAACGTTGGCAAAAATATCGTCCAAAAATATAAATTTTCCCAAGTAAATATTTACCAACATTTTGATAATTTTTCGCCAGAATGGAGTTCGTTATCCCGCCGACAATCCCAAGGCCTACTTCACCTGCCACGATGGCAAGCTGGTCTTCCAAGCTTGTCCCCTGGGCTCCTACTTCGATGCCGCCGTGAAGTCCTGTCTTAAGGACACACAGATCTGTGAGGAGGGAAAGTTTTATGCCGCCAAAAGCAAATATGGTTTCAACTACTGCATGCAGGGCAATCACATCTACCAGAGGTGTCCCATTAAATACTACTTCGACTCGGAGTTGAACGTCTGTCGCCATCTGGAGGAAACCTGCAAGGACTTTACAACTTCGCCCGCAGAGACTTCTCACGGTTTCTACAAGTGCCTCAAGGGAAAACTGATCTACGATTCGTGTCCTGCCGGATCGATTTCCTATGATGAGAACCACGATATTTGCATCACAAATGAAACTTTTTAATCTAAAATTATAATTGAAACAGAAATTAATGCACTTTTATTGTCAATTTGTAAGAGAAGTTTCTCTTTTATTATCCTTTCTCTTCTTTTTTATCTGTCATAATTGCAAAAGTATTTAAAGTATTTCCATAGCTCTCATTCTATCTTTCATTGTATAAATATCTTTTAAATATATTATATTTCGCAACTGCATTTGGATATCTTTTATTTATTCTATTACTACACTGTAGTCACCTAAAAATACATCGCGGAATTGAACTTCGTTTATTTCAGATTATGTATCGAGTTTATTAAATTGATTTTCATTATTTGTCATACTCTTTGTCCTGACTGACTCACGGACTGGCTCATTGATTGATCATTGTAGAGCAGTGCCAAAATCGTATAATAAGGCTATGTAGGCGCTTATAATTCTGCCGGCGTCGCAGCCGACACACGACACACAGAGAGAGAGAGAATACGTGTGTTCTACAAATAGCACGCTGGGCGGCTTGTGCTCTCACGATGCGTGTGTTTGGCTTTTTGTTCTCTCACAAAGCATCTGATCGGCTGATGCTTTCTGATGTCAGTCGCTGAGCTGCGTTCAATGAGGAGAGACCGTACAGCGCTGGACTTTTATCATACACAGCAACTTATGCTTTGCTCTCTTTACGTCGCCAACTGTAACGAGGCGTCAGTTCAAATATGCTTTCATTTCATTTTTTCAGTGTAAAGCAGTGAAACGTTTCATTGACTTCGTGTTTCGCTGTTACGCACACAAGCGCAATGTTTGAATGCGTGAGTTTGGACACCACTGTTTTAGAGCCCAAACGGTAAGACCTAGAAGGGTGAAATTTTTAACAAACACAATTGAGACCATGATGAAATTATAAGGGTGATGTATTCTTTTGGGTCCACGACGACAGAGATAGATATATAGTAAACTTGTTTTGTTTGGTTTTCTTTACTGTTCACTCATTTTTGTTTTGTGCGCTGTGGCCACGAAAAAGAGGGCACGTCGAGCGAATACATCACCCTCTTATAATTTCATCATGATTGAGACAACTGAGCCCACACCATTAATATACATTTACCGGGTATGTTGTAGTCGGCAATTCGTCTTTTTATTCCTATTGTGTTTAATCTACTTTACGACCTGAAAGACAGCATAAACTAGCCTAGTTCCACTTTTAAAAAGTCTACAAAAGTGATTGTTGATTAGCCTTCAGTTCAAGCAATTGACATGGATGATTCAAATTCTAATCGCAAGTCTTTATAGGTTATCAGTCTGCAAATTGCAGATTAGTCAGCAGCCTTGGGAGTCAAGTGTTATCCATTGTGCCATTCGCAATGTTTTTAATTATTTTATTATCTAAAAAATCGTTGCAATTCTGGAAATGAATGCTTATCTGCCAAAATTCAATCCGTATTCGTATTCGTATTCGTACTTATTTAAGGGGCTGCTTTGAGTAGATCCCAAATACAGTCTGTAAAATGAATTCATTCAAGTTGTTTACGTTGCTTCTCACTGTCTATTTTGCCGTTGAGGTTTCAGCCGTCGATGCGGAAGACTGTCAGGCTGGCAAACTCTATCCGGTGGATCCGATTAAAGGGTATTATCACTGCGTGAATAAAGTGAAGCGCTATGAAAGCTGTCCGGCTGACAATACTTACTTCGATGCCAGTTTTTCCGTCTGTCGTTATGGAAAACCTCCGTCATCGCCAGCGCCTTCGCCTGATGAAAATGCAGTTTTGACTGGAAAATGTCAGCGTATTGGTTTAATCGGAGATTTGACTGATTGTAGTCGATTTTATCACTGTGATGCGAAGGGTGTCGATTTGAAGAGTGACAAATGTCCCGGCAATCAAATATTTGACTTGGATAAATTAAATTGTGTAAGCGGAACTTGTTGAACTTGTGGCAACAGGCAACGAAAATTATGAAATCAAGTTTTAAATAACTAAATCAATGTTGTGAACGGAATATGATAAAAATATCTATCTATCCATATACAGGCTGGCCCATCTAGCGGTTGCTTTTTGAACTACCTATTATTTATCTATTTTTCTGGATTTTGTATTTTATCAAGAAATTGCAAAGCAGAAAGTGTATTACATTTTTTTTTAACTTATAAATTCATAAATATTTTTGGAAAAAAATCGTTGTATTATTTTATTTTTTTGTTAAAAATTTGAAAATAAGAGATATTCCATTTTTTTAATATTTTTTGGACCTGTATTCGTAACTAGCGTGAATTGCAGTTCTCAGTAATAGTAATAAGTAAAAAATAAAAATAAAAATATTATTTTTTGTCTTTTAACACCTTTTCATGGTTTTTATAGATCAAAATAATGTTTTTTAAAAAATATTTAAGTTCAAATAGTATTTTAAAATTTAAAAAAATGCAATAAAATATAAGAATATTTATATAATATAAGGATATAGTTAAGTTCCCGACTATACTTATTTAAATAAATGTAAAAAATTTTTACTGCATACTCTTAGGCACTTACATTGCTTGAAACTTAAAACAGCCATTACCACCTTTCTATTTGTTCGATCTTATCCAGATTTAGTAGAATGATAGATTATAATAATTTATTAAGTTGATAACCAAAAAATACTAAACATTTTAACTTTCTCATAATAATAAAGAAAAATTTTTTAAAATGGAATATTTATTTTAAAGCGTACAACAGTAACTTTACTTTATACAATAACAAAACTTAGGGCTAATGAAAAGAGAAGGAGACTCTCAATTCTCAATCATCGCACTCGCGCACCACGGGATGAAGGACAATGGAGGCGCCATTGCAACCAGTGCGATCGGAGATGAAGTCATGGAAATTACTCTCCAGCGCCCACATGAAACGCTTGTGTCCCGGCAGCACCTGTGTGGATAGGCGACAGTCTCCGCCGCGTTGCACCTCCTGCAAATTGGAGGCCTTGAAGCACGTCTCCGAGTCCCACAGATAAATGTCATTCTCGCCCTTGTAGCGGAAGAAGAGCGAAGTGCCACCGTCGGCGCCCAAAAGTACAGCCTGCTTGCCATAGGGCTTCGGGCCCACATCGATGATGGAGCCGGCTCCCTGGCCCACGCGCAGGTACTCGCCCTTGATCGAGTAGAGTCTGGACGAGCTCAGGTAGCTGAAGAAGAGCGTCGAGGTGCCGTCGGGCTTGGCGGTCAATGCCACGTAGAGTACATCGTTGCTGGGCGCTGTGGCTCTGGGCAGCACAATGCGATAGGACTTGCTGCCCGTTATGTCATAGACGAGGATGCTGCGTGCTCCAGCATCAGCTACATAGCTGTAAAGAGAGGGAAAGAGAGAAGAGTGGAAGAAAGTTGAAGACAAAGTGAGAAAGTTTCTTGACAGTTTCGATATCATTCAGCGACCTAATCGACTTTCTTCGTGAGCTTATTAATGAAACCAATTCTCTGATTAGATTACACTTTTAGAGCATTCATCACTTGTTGTGGTGAACTTTACATAAATTTATTCTTTTTTATTTTAAATTTTTAAAAATTTTTAACACATTTTTAATTTACTAAATTTCCAAAACTTACTTAAATATTCTATGAAAAATGTTTCATTGTCACTACTTTTTTCAATTTTAATGAAATGTTGTTTTCATTAGACCTACTTTTTTCATAGCTAATGAAATAGCATTTTCCTTAGCAATAATTTTTCAATGATAATAAAATGTCTTTTTCATTAAAACCGTTTTTTTTTATGCTAATGAAATATAATTTGCATTAGCACTACTTTGTTCAATGCTAATGAAACGTCATTTTTATTAGCAATAATTTTTCAATAATAATAAAATGTCATTTTCATTTAAACAGCTTTTTTCAATGCATTGAAACGTCATTTTCATTAGATATACATTTTTCAATGGTAATGAAATGTCGTTTTCATTGGCATTACATTTTTTGAAAGCTAATGAAATGTCATTTTCATTAGCACTACTTTTTTCAAAGCTAATGAAATGTAATTTTCATTGTCGCCACTTTTTTCAATGCTAAGGAAATGTAATTTTCATAAGCCCTACTCTTTTTCAATGCTTATCAAATGTAATTTTCATTAGCACAACTATTTTAAATGTTAATGAAATGTTATTTTCATTAGCAATACTTTTTTAAATGCTAATGTATTGTAATTTTCATTAGAACTATTTTTTTCAGTGCTAATAAAATGTTATTTTCATAAGCACTTCTTTTTTAATTTTAATGAAATGTTATTTTCATTAGCACTACTTTATTCAATGCTTATAAAATTGCATTTTCATTGGCACTACTTTTTTCAATGCTAATGAAATGCCATTTTCATTGGCACTACTTTTTTTTAATACTAATGTAATGCAATTTTCATTAGAACTACTTTTCTCAATGCTTATTAAATGTTACTTTCATTAGCACTACTATTTTAATTTTAATGAATTGTTATTTTCATTAGCACTACTTTTTTCGATGCTTATGATATGTCATTTTTATAGCATTACTTTTTCAATTTCAATGAAATGTAATGTAATGAAAAGGATTTTTCATAAGTAAACCTTTTTTCAATGCATTCTCAAAATATAACTTACACAAATGGTTTGTTATCCTTGGAGTAGTCGACCACGATGAACTGTAGACGCGATTCGGAGGTCACAAGATCGCTGAGATCGATGCTCTTGACCACCTTGTTGTTGGCCGTGTTTATGGCTACGATTTTGGGACTGCAACGGCGAATTGGCTGCTCCAACGTATTCACAATTCCTACATCCAAGGCCCAAAGCAAACCCTTAAAAAAATAGAATAAATCAATTAATCAAAAAATAATAATATACTTATAAATGTTAATGCATTTTTAATTGCAAGCAAATTTTAAATTGACTTGAGCTTGGAATTTGTCATTAATTATGTTTAATTCGTTGCTCCGCTAGAATAACAACAATTGTAATTTATGCAAATTGTGCACAATTGCTGCAAGTGCAAATAAATAAACAAAATGCGTCTCAGCATTTGTTGTTTTGCTATTGTTGTTATTATTGTTATAATTATTATTGCTTTTGTTTGTTGACTTTTCTCATTGAAATGCTCGTAAGTTGACCAAATTCCTAAGCTCCAATTGCATTTAAGAAATTTAATTGTATGTCTGTTGATCGACTGAGAGATATCCTCTAAATGTTGGTCTCATTAACTTGTGGAAACTTTAAGATACCCTATAGTATGAAGGCTAATTTTCTTTATTATATTTAAAGATATTTCGATAAAATTGAGCTGCTTTAAAATTTAAATAAAAATTAAGTAGAAATCAAAAAACAATAAAAAATATCGAGAAAATTTAAATTCAAATTCAATAAAAATAAAAAATTTTAAACTAATAATAATTAGTTTGATTTTTCCGTATTCTAAGTTTCTTATAGACAAATTTTCTAAATTTCAGGGGTAAAATTGAAGTATGATTTCAAAGATTGTAAGAGATTTCTAGAGCATGCAATTGTTGGTTTTGAAATACCCTGCAAAAAAGTTGTCAAAATGATAGATAGATAGATAGATAGATAGATAGATAAATAGATAGATAGATAAAATTTAACTGCTCTAAAATTTAAATTTAAATTTAATAGAAATTAAATAAAAATCAAAAATTTTCTTAATTTCAGGGGTAAAATTGAAGTATGATTTCAAAGATTATTAAATTTTTCTAGAGTATGCAATTGTTGTTTTTTAAATACCCTTCGAAAATGTTGACAAAATGCTAGATAAATAGATGCTTTTAAAATATGTCAATATATGTGCTAGGAATTTAATGTTAAGATTTTAAAATATGGCTCTTAAATTATCTTATGTTCCCCTAGAAAGTCAATCGACATGTTGTTAAACTTGAATTTAGCTGATAAAACTGAAATGTTTAATAAAAATTCAGCAATTGCAATTAAATTTATCAGCTCTGTTTTTTAATAGAGTTCAACGAGTTGATTTTGCCTTGAACTGGGGCGACAAAAAATGGGATTTTTTGTTGGCTGGTGACTTTTATAATATGCCATTTACATGAGATGCAACTTTATTTTTTGGGCGCTTACACTTGCCACTTGCCAATGCAGTTTATTTGATTAAAAAAGCAATTTCGTGGTGTCCAGTTGTTGTTAAAAAAGGGGAATGAAAAGTTATATATACATATATCTGAATATACGGTTGATGCACTGCGAAAAACTGTTAAAAAATGCGCCACAAGTTTCAGGTTTTAAGAAAACAAATTGCTTTTCTGCTGCGTGTGTATGGGTGTGTGTGTAAAGGTGTGTGTGTGTGTCTGGGTGTGTGTTGGTGGCATGGAATATCAAATTTAATGGTGTCTCATAAAAATGGAGAATAATTTTGTAAAAATTGCAAAAACAGAAATAAAAAAATTAAATTTTTGTGAGCAATAAAAATGCTAAAAGAGAAGCTTAAATTTTTAACAAAATATTGTTTTTTAGATTTTACTTAATTTTTGCCTTGCAAATTAAACTTTTTTAATTTTAATTAAAAAAAATCTCTATTTTAGTTTTTTTTTTAGTTTAACTTTTCAAAATAGCAATTTTGTGTAAAATGTTTTTGACTTTAAAGTTTCTTATTTATTGCCTTCCCAATTATTTTCAGCACGCTTCCTACTTTGTTTCCTTCTTCCTTTTGTTTCAAAATTTTGTTGTGTTTTATGTAAATATTTGAAAATTGTTTAGTAAATCAATTCATTAAAACAGAATAGAAAAGCCATTTTTAATAAAATAATTTTCAGATTTTTTTAATTTTGCCTTGTCCATATTTTAAATAAAATAAATGCTATTCAGTTCTTTTTTCCTTCCCACTTTTTTTATAGTTATAGAAATCAAAGTGGGAAATCAATTTTAAAAATTAAACATTAATTTTTCTTTCAATATATTCGATTGCTTTCAATTATTTTCTATTTTTGAACATTATTTATAGAAATTTTTTATAGAGAAACATTTTAGAAATTAGAAAAACTAATGCAATTTTTCATATTTCTTTTCCCAAATTGTTTTCTATTTTATTCAAAGTATTTTTTATGTAAATTTTGATAAAATTGTTTTTTATTTTATTCAATGTATTATTTATGTAAATTTTGATAAGATATCAACTGAATAAAAAGAACTAAAATTTTTAGGAAATCAATTCAAAAATGAAAAAAGGTAAATTTTCAATGAATAATTTTTGTTTTAAAACGTTAACTGCAATTCTTTCAAAATTTTTGTTTTCAAGTCATTCACTTTTTTTAAATTCCATTTAAGGTATTATTTATGTAAACCTTGATAAAATATCAACTGAATTAAATTAACTAAAATTTTTAGGAAAATGCAATTTTCAATTAAATATTTTTGTTTTGAATTTTAAACGAAAACTGCTATTCTTTCCAAATTTCTGTTTCCAAGTCATTAATTTTTTAGTAAATTCTATTTAAAGTATTATTTATATAAATTTTGTTAATATATCAATTGTTTTACACTCACATTCTGATCGACGGCGACATCGACGACGGACTGAAGGGCCTGGCAGTTGCCCTCCTCCTGGATGGCCCAGCACGGATACGGCGCGATCTTGGCCAGGCACTCGCCCTTCTTCAGATTGACCTTGCCGAGGGTGAAGGGCACGCCCTGCTTGTACCGGGGCAGGGCGACAAATGCCGAGTCGCGTTGCAGCTGCGCCCGTGTCACGATCACATTTCTGGGCACATAACGACCCGACTGGACATAGATGTTCTTGGTCGAATCGCAGGGCCAATGCAGATTGCTGCCACTCAGCTGGAAGGTGAGTTCCGAGAGCGGATTCTTATTACACTTCCCGCTGCTGCCCACAATAGAGTTGTCCGAGCTGCCAGAGTTGTCACTGAGCGAGGAACTGTAAGCAGCACAAGTGCTGACTATCAAGGATATCAACACAATTGGCAACAACATTTTGTTGATAAGCAATTAATTGATTTGAAGTTTTATTTGACTTGAGTTCTTAATGCCGCTGCTGTTGATTTGATTATGTAAAACTGTCGCTGCGCTTTTCACATTTTATTTATATTTATAGCATCAGATTTGACACTTGACACTTGACTCTGACTGTGGCGCGTGTTGTTGTTTTTAAACGCGTCTTTCACTGCGTTTTGACCAAGTTGGCTAGTTTGCTAGTTGGCAAGGTCGTCTGCTTAACATGAGGAAACATGTGTCTCTCACACACGTTTAATTCCCCGGTCAGCACGTCTGCTGCACGCCATTTTCTTTTTTCTTTTTTGGCTGCGACACAAGCGGAAGCAACACAGCCGCCATGTTCCCCCATTCCCTTCTTGGCCCCTCCCCCTGCCTGTCCAACAGCCTCAACAGTTTTGCGGAAGTGTGTTTGCAGCGCGTGTGCCATCAAAGTTGACACAATTCTGTTTCTGCTTTAATTGATGCACACACGACTTACACTTGTTCTGGCATTCAAATGGAATATTTGCCAAAATATAAATTAATATTTACTGCCGCGAAAGCTGAGGAAAAAAAATCTGACAATAAGTGGGATATTTGAAAAAAAAAAAACAAAATATTAATATTTTCTGACAGGGAAGTTTAGAGAAAAATGTCTAAAAATATTGCGAATTTCATTGAACAACTTTGACTTCAATTTCTTCTATATTTTACACATATCTATTGTTATGTGTTTTATTTAATATTAATATATAAACATATATATGTATTTTAATTCTAATAAATTATAAAAAAAAGAAGAATTTTTCTTTAATTGAGCCAGTTTACACAGCTCTGTTTTAATTGTTGCACACATGACTTACACTTCTTCTGGCATTCAAATGGAATATTTGGCAAAAATATAAATTAATATTTACTGCCGCAAAAACTTCTGAAAAAAATTTGACAATAAGTGGCCAAAAAAATGGGATATTTGGTATAATAAATATTAATATTTTCTGCCGGAAAAGTTAAGAAAAAAATGTTTAAAAATAATGCAAGTTTCATTGAACAACTTTGACTTCAATTTCATTTACATTTCGCTCATATATATTTTTATTTGTTTTATTTAATATTAATATATGTATAGTTTAATTCTAGCAAATTATGAAATAAGAAGAAGTTATCTCTTTTTTGAGCCAACTTATTCTGTTTTAATTGTTGCACACATGACTTTCACTTGTTCTGGCTTTCAAATGAAATGGAATTCCCAAAAATATTAATTAATATTTACTGTCGCGAAAACTCAGCAGAAAAAATTTTTGCAATAAGTTGCTACAAAATTGACAAAAACTGTCTATAAATATTTCATTGTTTCACTGATCAGCTTAAGCTTGAATGGCAAAAAAAATTAAACATTTGGGTGAAAAAATTTGAATTTTTTCTGCCGGTAAAAATCAGAAAAACAATAAACAAAAAATGTTCATAAAGTGTCTATAAATATTGCATTGTTTCTTTGAACCAGTTTGACTTCAATTTCTTTTGGTTTAAACTCACATGCTCAAATTTTTTTTATTTTTTATTAAATTTGTAGAATATTAAATATCGAAGTATAATAAAAAAGTAAATGGCCAACTTTGACTTTAATTTCTTTTGTATTTACACAGTTATTCTAAATTGATTGATGTTAAATTAAATTTAAATACTAATAAAATTTGAATTAAAAAAAGTTCTCATTTTTATTCTTTTTTAATTCTGAAAAATTTAAAAAAATATGTAACATTCGGGAAAATATAAATTAATATTGACTGCCGCGAAAACTCACAAAAACAGTTGACAATAAATTGATAAAAAATTGACAACAAATGTCTATGAATATTTCAAGTTTCTCTTGAGCTTGAATTTCTTTTGCTTTAACTCACATATTGGAATTTTGCTACTTTAATTTTCATAAAATTTTAGTATTAGTAAATTTTGAAATGTAATAAAAATGTTAATGACCAACTTTGACTTGAATTTGTTTTCTTAGTTGCTTCATTTAAATAAAATGTGTATAATAAACAATTATAGAACATAAAAAACTTTAATTAATCACTGAACTCAATTTCGTCTATTTTACTTAAATTTTGAATGTGTGGTCTTAACTTTTATATTTGTCATTTAAATAAGAATGTCAAAAAAAGTTAACATTTTATTTAAAGTGTATAAATATTTTTTTAAATAATTTAATTTCATATACGAATTTTTTTTCTTTTCTACCCTAAAAATTAGTTTAAAGACTTTTACCAATTTCAAAAAAATTCATTGACTAACTTTTGACGAAAATCTCCATGTTTTTATCTCAAATTGAAGATAGGTTCTTAGCTGTTCATTGACCAACTTTGAGTTCAGTTTCTGCTGCTTTTTCAACTCATGCTCTTAACTGTTTCATTTATCAGTTAACTGAGCATGTCAATGAATGTTGACAATTTCTAGAAAATTAAAAATAATATTTGCGATAAGCAAACACACAGTTGAAACTGGTTTCTTATTGTTGTGTTGTTGTTGTTGTTTATCTTTTGTCATTCAACTCGTGAGTTGAAGAATGACTTTGGATGCAGGAATTTCCAACTGGGGGTATAGCTCAGGGGTAGAGCATTCGACTGCAGATCGAGAGGTCCCCGGTTCAAATCCGGGTGCCCCCTTGAAATCAACCTTTTGTTGTTGTTTTGGTTGCCAATTTAAATTTTTTGCAGATTAAAGCTGCACATGACAATGACATTGACCCTTGACACAAAGTTCAACTGCGTGAAAATGCGTGACCATTCATAAATGCCTCGATTAACTTGCCAACTCTCTCTCTCTCTCTTTATCTCTCTATCTCTCTCTATGTTTATCTCCACTTGCTTTAGGGCAAATAAATGGCAACGTGTGGACACAATGGTTATCCGTTTATTTGACTTTGTTTAGGGTCGAAATGTGCATTGAATTATGGCCAAGTTACGCACTTTAGAAACTTGGGCTAAATTAAAGCTGAACCAACAAACAAAACAGATCAATAGATGCCTGGGTCAAATCAGTTTGACCCTTTTATAGATAGCCGGCAGTCAGGAGTTGGGGCAGGGGATTGAGCAGTGAATGTGCACTGAAAAAAAAGGCTTTAAATTTTCTGAAATTAAATAAAAAATACACAACCACGACTTTTCATTTCGCTATCAGCAAATAATTAATATATATTTCTTTATATTTATTCATACATTTTTAGAATTTTTTTACTCGAATTAAATTCAGTTGGACTATAACTCTAGTTTTCTCTAACTTAAACTTATCTGTGGATAATGGTGGTTTAAGTTATGAAAGCTCGACTGTATTTTGAATTAAATAATATGAAATAATATATTTCGAATTCTTTTGCCATTTAAATCGCAAATAGATTAATTTTAAAATGATATCGCGAGTACTTTCTTAATATTTATATTTTAACTTGAATTTGTTTAATGTTTTCCTTTTTTTCCAAGTTCGGACAGACGTACAGTGATGAAAATAATTTAAAAAGCGAGAATTTTTTGGGTTTTCAAACAAATTTTTAATAATATGATAAAAAGCATAAGTACATTTTGAAACAGTTTAAATACAAATTATGAAACTTAGAAAAATTATTTTCTTTCCAATTTTTAAATTAAAAACAAAAATTAACGTTTCTAAAATTAAAAATTTTTAACTTGCAATTTCTTATGTTTTTTTTCAGTGTACGAGTAGACATAGCTTCCGTGCAGAGTTCAATTCTCAAATCGAACAGATTGAATTTGTGTGAAAATTCATTTTAATAAGCTGGTTTTTTGTTGATGATAATCTGCAAATTTATAAATAGCGCATGTCCGTTGTAGATATGTGTGTGGGTGTGTGTGTGTTGTGTGTGTGTGTGATGTGTGTGTGTGGGCGATTGCTTGTCTGTTGTGACATCAGCTGTCCGAATCAAGCTACACGAGCTGTAGATAAATATTTATGCGCTTTCATAAATAAAAGCAATAATAAACAAAACACACACACACACACACACACACACACACGCACAGAGCAGCAACAACAAAAATTTCAATGAGTTTACATATACATAAATAATAAACGTGGCCATTGACAGCATTTGGTGCTGTGCCCATAAATGGCTCAAAATATATTTTGTATTCAATAAATTCCAATTGCAATTTGCAGACAAGTCGAAAAAATATTCGACATACAACACAGAAAATGCCAACAAATTGAAAAGACATTTGCATTCTGTTCTGTGCTCAAATTGTGCAACATTTCAAAAGGCAATGCAAACAATATAAACAATTAAATTTAAATAATAAAGAAAATAAACAATTAAGTTTAAATAAAATCAAGATATAAGTTACGTAGGCAAGTCGATGATAAAATACCCTTATAAATAAAATTTAATAATTAAATAAAAATAGTAAATAAATAATTATAATTCATAACAAAATAAACATAATATAAAATACATGTATAAATAATTTAAAATCGACACTTGTTGGACATAAATCGAGTACTTTAAACCACAATTTGCTAAGTTTTCCAAATAATTAATATAAAAAAATTTAAATATGTGATAAACTTGGTCTATTCTTGGACATATTATATTATTTTAAATTTCATAAAATTAATAGAAAAATTCTCAAAATAGTAAAGTTTTTTATTTCTCATTTGTGTCCTACTTTTTCCTTCTATTTCTTTCTCTTCCTTCTAATGGCCTCAAATAGACATCCATAATTCATGATAAAATCATAATGCCCACGGAAGAGTAATGACTAAACAATGCGAACAGCGTTTAATTTATGACAAATCATTTAATTCGCACAAAGACCAAATAAATTAAAACGAAATCGCAACTTTAAGCCGAGGCTGACACCAAACGAAAGTCGAAGAATCAGAGAAACAAAACAGAAAACGGCAAAAGTCGAAAGTTGAATGCAAAGCAAAAACAAAACAGGGCATAATAAATTAATAGCATAGAATTAGCACTGAATTAAACTAACTAAAGACGCGACTAGCTAAATACCCTATGATATATTAGAAAATAATATTTGCTTGATAATACTATTTAAAATTATTTATATTGTATTAAGAATACATTAAAACTGAATACATAATCTTAAATACACTATAAATAATTAAATGAATACACTTAATAATTATTCTAAAATATTTGCCCTTTTTTAACTAAAGATAAAGGTCTAAAAAGATATTTCAATAAAAAATAAATGAAATATTATTTATTTCTTTTAAATTAATATAATTGTCTACATATTAAAATATTTTAATAATAAATAAATTAAATTTTAAATAATATTTCTAAAACATTTTTTTTTATTTTAAATTAACATAATAATCTTGAAAATTATTTATCTCAAAAATCAATTGTTTCGCTAAATACCCTATGATATATTACTAAATAATATTTAGTTGATAATTACTATTTATAATCATTTATATTTATACTAAAAATACATTATACTGACTGCACAATCTTAAATGCCCTATAAATCATTACTTTTAATAATATTTCTCAAATATTTTCCATTTTTTAAATTAAGTTAATGGTCTGAAAATTAAGATATTTCAATAATAAATAAATAAAATATTTAGTAATAAATAAATTAATAATTTAGTAATAAATAAATTAAATATTAAAAAATATTTCTAAAATATTTTTTAATTTTTTTAAATTTACTCAATGACCTAAAAATTATTTATCTCAAATATCAATTGGTTATATCACTCTATAAGTGTGTTAGCTGCTA
>JBAMBL010002171.1:0-56804 GCA_037043405.1 Drosophila subquinaria | reverse complement strand
GCCCTCTAGTGTTCACTTTTAGCAGGCGCCAACAAAAAGAAAATAACTTTATTATCAATTTGGTAGCATCTTTTAAGCAAAATAAATATACATACACACACTCAATCGTAGTTCATAAATAGCTATTTTATACCCTGTAATAGATAAAGCCAAAAAGTTGAAATATTACGGGCATTATAATTTATGTGAATTTTTGGCCGTTAACCGGAAAATAAAAATGCTGTGGCCAGCAAGTTGAACGGCCCATTTAACAGAGGGAAAGAGAGATAGGGAGAGAGAGAGAGAGGGAGAGTGTGTGGGAGAGAGAGACAAAAGACAACACGTGACCATAGACAATTTTATTTTATTTTGCCTTTTATTTTGTTCTTGCAAAATGGCAAAGGAAAATGCGAGGAAAATAAGTGAAAAAGTCAGGCAGGCAAATTACACTTCAGTATTAAGCTAAGGCCATTTGCGCATTCAATTGCGACTTTTATTGGCCACATTTCGAGTGCTTTAAACAAGCATTTTGTTAACGTTGTCAAAAAAAAAACAAAAAAAGTGAATAAATATAAATATGGGACAAACTTTTGGTCTGCACATGACGCATACGCACCGTTAAACGGGCCCAATAAAAACTGTTGAAGTAATCGCAGCAAAAATAGCTAAGGGCAGTGGAAAGGTGGAGGGGAGGGGGGAAAATGTCATGTCTAATGGCAGGTTGGGGTCAGTCTGTCGTCCCGTCTCTTTTATCTGCCCCGAGGAGGAGGAGGAGCAGATAATGTTTGCATAAATTATGTAAGAAAAGAAGCCCGAAGCCCGGAAGTGCTTGTCATCAATATTTTTTCCTGCTGTGCTGTGTGTGTGTGGAAAAGTGGCCAAATAAATCACATGAGTGAGGGCAGGGAGTTAACGGTTTTTTTTGCCTGCCAACACATATGCGGGCGGTTGGAGGTGGGGACGGGGACGGAGGCAAGTTCTGATATTTTGGCATGCCAAACATGTCGCGACGTTCGAAAACTTTGCGCAGTAACTGTGTGAGTCGATGTCTGTGTCTGTGTGTGTGTGTGTAAGTTCTTGCCTGCAGCTGCTGTGATTGCGGAGGATTTTCTGCAGTTAAAGCATTCACATGATAAGTTAACTCTATTAACAATATTGAAGCTCATTCTACACATAAAGAAAAAAAGTGTTCTAAAATTTAACTATTATGTACACAGATTTTGTTTAATATATAATATGTTAAGTTTAATTATAAATGATTAATTTAAATAGATTGCAAATTAGTTTATATAAAATTTCGACATATTTAAATTAAATAAGCTTTCTCTTTTTTAAAATATTTTCATCCTTGATATAAGGAAAAATTGCACTATAATTTGGTCTAATATTTGAAAATTTCATAAAGTGCTCTTGAAATAAAAATTAAATATGTATGTAGTTAATTTAAATAAATTTAGCATAAATAAAAAATCTTAACACATTTTATTTAAATAACACTTCCAATTAAAAATAAAATAGTTTAAAATTGGGTTTGATTACTTATAGCCTTTCCTCACTGAAACTACATTTCAGCATTTTAGCATTTTCGAAGCAAATGCTACTTTTTTCGTATACATTTCATATGGGAACTAGTGGTGGGGGAATAGTACATTTCTAAGGAATGTAACTACATTTTCAAAAAAAAAATGCGATATTCATCGGAATTCAATCGATGTTTGGAGTTTTTTTTTTAAATTGAGAAAGTACTATCACTGAATTTCTCAACTTTTGGCGCCAAATTTCAAACTGTAAAAAACTGTACTGTATTTTTTATTTAATGAAGAATTTTGTAATAATAAAATGCCGCATTTAGCAACAAAAGAAGTCAAAGACTGACCCCTATGGCTACATAAGTCAACATAACACGTTGTCGGTCGCAACAATCATTATTTATTCGTTATAGTTTCTTATTTAAATAAACTAAAAAAGAGTAAATATAAAAGTAGTGCTTATTGGTAAATATTTTAATATTTATTAGTATCTATTGAATTGTACAAGAAGTTTCTGATAAGGGCGCTACGATATGTTTTCACCAACAATCATTTATCAGAATCTAAGAATCCCTGACTCTTGCTGTAGTTGCGCTGAAACCATAAGTACACTGTCTTCAAATTTCGTTAATCCACAGACGATCCCAATCCATAGAGAGCTACGGCAAGCCCTTGTTCAATGAGAGCTCGTTAAAATGGTGTTTTCACTATGGGTTCCCTTTGCAATGGTTTATCTGAATGGTTTGCCAATCAGGAATAGTTGGATGATCTCCTAAACATCAGAGATTCTGTCCCAAGCAGCGAAATTTTCTTGAAATCCTTCCATTTGTTTTCTCGTATTTTTTAATTTCAGTTGTCAAATGAATTTGTAAACAAAACACAAATGTTTTGTAAATGCTAAATGCAAATGCTATGCTATGAGGACAGGCAGTTGCATACTTATCGATAGCACCGATATTTTTATAAAATGTACATTAGTGAGGAAAGGCTATTAATCTAAAATAAAGTAAGCATTAAATTTTTTTTTACCACGAAATAATTTCTGTCATAATTCGACTACTCGACATTGCAAATACAATTCTAAATAATATATGAAAAAACAGCTAACTGCATTAATATTTTTATTTTACTTTTTATATAAATTAAAAATACAGTCGAACTTCCCTAACTCGAATCACCATTATCCACGAAAAAAGTTCGAGTTAGGGAGACTTCGAGTTAGGGAATTTTTTTTTTTTAGTTTTTTTAATGAAACTACAATTTCATTCATTCATAAATACATTTCAAATTGCAAACTTTTCTTGTTATTTTCAACAAAAAAATTTCAGTTTGTTCAAGACCTGTCGATATTCTCAAAAATAGGTTTTATCGTTCTATGCTGTATCCAGAAGACGTTCCCGATTCAAATGCCATAATTAATTTTCCATTTTTTAATATAATGGAAACTGGTCCACTTTTCAATTTCTTAACAAATAAGTTAAAAAATTCTTAAAGAGATAAAAGTTTGAATACACGTGCTGGTGCCATGATAAATATTATTGAGCTGGTGCGCTGACAAAGAAGTACATTTCGAACATTTTTCCTATAGCAATTTCACAAGCCTAAAAAATTGTTGATGCAATATTTTATCATATTACATCACCATATGTTAATGTACATCAATATTACATATCCAAACGATCCGTTAACAAAAGCATAAAGCAGAAAAGAAAAAAAAATTCAAACTTTATTGGAGATTTTCCCGAAAAATTCGACTTACAGAAGTACGGGCCAATATTTTTGTTCGAGTTAGGGAGAAATTCGAGTTAGGGAAGTTCGAGTTAGGGAAGTAGAATTGTATGGAATTTGCCTAGTAAACGCTATTGCCACTCGATTTTGTTCGAGTTAGAGAAACTTCGAGTTAGGGAAGTTCGAGTTAGGGAAGTTCGACTGTATTCATATAATTCATATAATAAATCTCTAAATTTAATTCAAATAAAATAACTAAATATTTTGTGATATATATTTAAACAACTTTTGAAACTATAAAAAAATTAAATAGAACTGCGTTTATTTATATTATTCGTTTTTTTTTCTGTGTACATGATTTCAACTCTGCAATTTCTTTTCTTCCTCCTTTGAGTAGTTGCCAATTTCTCAACCCTCTTAAATATGTGTGTTTCATGCATCATTTGGCTGATTTATCAATTGATTAAAGTTGGTAGCTCATCACAGGAATAATTTCGAGTGCATCAACATCAATTAGCCATAAATATGCTGATGACGATGTTGATGTTGATGTTGGGCAAATGCAATCAGCATGATTGGCTGATTCGGACTACTTCTGCTTTGGGCCAACTTCCAGCTACCAACTTCCAGCTGTGCATGTGAGCAACTGCAACAAGTTTCAATTCATTTTACGCTGCATGTGGTACAGTAGACACTTGAAAGACTGAACTTGTGCAGAAGCCAGAAAAGGTAGACAAATAAATTGATTGAAATGTTTGACATAAATTTAAATATTCAGCTGCTATAGTTTTGTGTGGTAATTAATTTTATGAAAGTTTATATAACAAAAAAATTGTTGAAGTGAAATGAATTAAAATTTATTTATGTTTTGTTAGTTTATTTATTTATCTACTTATTTATTTAATTATTTATTTATGTATTTATTTATTTATTAAATTTTTAAATTATTTATTTAACGTCGACCAAGAACAGTTGACAAAAATCAAATAAGTTAAAAATACCAAAATTATGAATATAATTTAAGATAGTTAATAATAAAATAATTTTAAATTGAAAAAAATGAATATAAAAGTAATATAAAATATTATTATTATTAATTATTATTATTGTTATTATATTTAAGTCAAACAAATAAATATTTTTTGGTTTTTTTTTTATATTTATGAACCTTTTAATGAATTTAACGTCAACTAAGAGCAGTCCAAAGAAGTCAAGTAAATTAAAAATAAAAATTTAAAATAAGAGTTAGGGTTAAATTTTTATATAAAAATTGAAAAATAATAATTATTTTTGATTTTTATCATATAAATTAATTTTAATACTTAAAAATAATTTTTTTTATAAAATAAAAATCCTTTTTATCCTCTTTTCGAATTTGGCGTTCAAAAATAAGATATGTCTGTTTTTTCCACTATTCTAGGACGCTTTTTTGTGCTTTTTTTGAAACTCATAACTATTATTTGCAGTCCCTGAATATAATATAAAATAATTACTTAGTAATAATTATAATATAATTTTAAGTTGAAACAAAATGCATATAATAGTAATTATAATTATTATTATTATGAATTAATATTACAAAAAACATTATTGCATTTCACTGCTAGTCTGTATCCTTTTTAGGCAGGCTTGACTGTAGCTATGTGGTCTATTTTAATGCCCACTTCTGTTTGCTTTGCTGCGGCTTCTGCGCGTGAAGTATTTCAATTACTTTTAATGCAATTGGCAGCCAACTGTGCAAAACACACACAAAGAACAGACAAAAAAGAAGTTGAATAGTTTGTTTTTTATTTGGTTTGGCTTTTGACTGTCAAGGTTCTTCCAGCTAGCCAAAAAAAAAAGAAAGTGTTTTGCAATCTGAGAAATTGGCTAGCAGCACGTCTTTGATTTTGATGGCTCGTTAAGCGTTTTCTATGGGCTTATATAAGCCCAGAAGTTGGCCAAGTTCACATTCAGTTGGCAAATCTCGATAAACAGCAAGATATGAGATTATATTTAGGGCTACTTTGCATTTTGTTGGCCTATCGCGTTGGCGGCCAGGGCACCAAATATGGCCTGTGGACGCCGGATCGCGCGCACGCGGACACACAGCCCATCCAGTGGACGGGCGGACAGTTTGAGTTTCCCTGCGCCAGCACCAAGTCACTGTTCAAGAGTTCCGGCAAATATATAGCCAAAAATGTGATTGCCACACGTGCTCAACTGATTGGGGATACCATCTACTTGGCCTTGCCACGTTATCGCAAAGGAGTTCCAGCTACTTTGGTAAAGACCACAATTCAGCCGGGCACCTGCTCGACGACCTTCAAGCCATATCCCTGCTGGGATCTACAGGAGGAGGGCAACTGCAAGGCTCTGCAATCGGTCGTTGACCTGGTGGTGGATCAGAATGAGGTGCTGTGGGTTTTAGATACAGGCATTGTCAACACTTTGGAGACGCCGGTGCGAAAGTGCGCTCCGAAAGTCGTCGCCATGTCCGTGAAGACCGGCAAGGTGCTGAAGACCGTCTCGTTGGAGGGCCTTACCTCGAGCAGTTCCCGTTTGCAGTACCTGGTTGTGGACTATGCTCCCGATGGCGGTTGTTTCATCTATGTCAGCGATGCCGCCAATCGCGCCATCATCGTCTACAATCTGCAGGCGGATCGCGGCTTTCGTGTGGTACTGCCCAAGGCCGTCTCTGCCGGCTGTCGTTCTAGGGACGTGCTCTACATTGCCTTGATTCGCCGCGACTGCGGCTCCACGGAACTCTACTTTACGTATCTGAGCACCAGCAAACTGTTCTCTTTGAAGTCCGAATATCTGAGCAGCGGCGTCGCCGACGGACGTATTCTAGGTGAGTTCACTACACTATAAAAAAAACTATTTTTTTTGTAAATATTTTGAATTTATTTTTCTTAAATTTAATTATGATAAAAAAATGCTACAAATCATGCTTAAATCTAAGAAATGGTTTTAAAATTCATTTAGAGCAATTTTTCTGAAATTTGGAAAAACTTTACCTTATACATTCAAATGATGTAGAATTCATAAATTTCAAATTGTCATTACTTTGTTAAAACTTAACCGATCTACTTGCAAATGTTCATTTAATGATTTTTGACTTCTAATTCGATTCTGGATCAAAATTTTATTAACTCTAAAATTTTTTTCCAAATTTTTCCACTTTTCTTATACCTACCTCTTGGCAACTCCCATAACTTTGTTAAAAGTTAATCGATTCCCTTGCCGAATGTTAATTTTATTCATACCTGTTAAATTTCGATTAGAATTACTAATCAATTAGATTATTTTTTTAAATAATCATAATGACTATGTAATTCACTGTTGAAAACTTTGTGATTGTATAATGATTACGATTACAAAAAATCAGAAATAATCTAAAATTATTAAAATTTTCAAAAATAATCAGAAAAAATCAAAAGTAATCAAAAATAATCTTTCTGGTTATTTCGGATTATTTTTGATTTTTTTCTGATTATTTTGGCTACTTTTATTGTGAAAATTAAAAATAATTTGATTTTTACAAAATAGACATAAATAATCAGAAATAATCAAAAATAATCAGAAATAATCAGAAAAAAATCAAAAATAATCCGAATACTCAAAAAGATTATTTTTGATTTTTTCTGACTATTCTTGAATAATTGTATTAGTTTTAGATTTTTTCTGATTTTTTGTAATCGTAATCATTAAATAATTGGGCAAAACCGAAAAAAATCGTAATTTATTCGTTAGTTCGACTTTTAAGCAAAAATAATCTAATTACTAATGATTGTGATTACTAATCATTATTTAACAGGTATGAATTTGAGTCTGCATTAAAGTTGCATTCACTTGCATTTGAGTCGAGTTTCTTAAATACATATAAAAATAGAGTGTTCTGAGTGTAGACTAAACTATCTACAATTAATTATTCTGAATGGTTTCTCTGCTTTCTTTTAGATCTGGGCAAAAAGCCGAGTCGCATGGTCATCATTGGCACGGACAATGGCTCGGCGATATTCTTCCGCAACGAGGGCGACGCCGAAGTCTATCGCTGGGACACGAATTCCACATTCGCGGAGGGTAACTTTAAGCCCGTCTATAGGAGCCAGACCTGCCAGCTGGTCACCCACGCGGTGCCCGATTACAAACGGAATACGATGCGTGTACTGCAAAGTAATTTCCCGGATTATATGCAAAATCGTATCGGATGCGGTGCAATTCAGCAGCTTAACCATATGCAGGGTTGTTGGTAGTTGTACCAACATAGGCCCAACAAAAACAAACACACATGACACTCACACACACATGACACACATGACACTCACACACACACACATGACACTCACACACACATTTGTTGTTGTTGTTACTGCGCTGGCTTTGCTGTTAAAGCTTTTGAAATTGCAGTTGCGCCAATAACTGAAAATGACCTAGAAAGAAAATGATTGGAAAAATACTGTGAATGTATTTTGCATTTTGTACATAAACTAGCAACTTTATTTAGTTACTAGCGCACTCTAAATTGTTGTTGTTATCGTTGTTAAGTTAAGCAATAAACAGTTGTCTTTTTATAAACGTTACTTTAAAAATGTTGTATTTGTTGAAATCATACCTGTTAAATAATGATTGGTAATCATAATCATTAGTAATTAGATTATTTTTGTTTTAAAGTCGAGCTAATAATTAAATTACGATTATTTTCGGTATTGCCCAATTATTTAATGATTACGATTACAGAAAATCAGAAATAATCTAAAATTATAACAATTATACAAAAATAATCAGAAAAAATCAAAAATAATCTTTTTGAGTATTTCGGATTAATTGTGATTTTTTTTAATATTTCTGATTATTTCTGATTATTTATGACTATTTAGTGAAAATTAAATTATTTTAAATTTTCACAATCAAAGCAGCCAAAATAATCAGAAAAAATCCAAAATAGTACGAAATACGAAGGAATATTTTAGATTATTTTTGATTTTTGATGATTATTTTTGAATAATTGTAATAATTTTAGATTATTTCTGATATTTGGTAATCGTAATCATTATATAATCCCAAATTTTTCAACAGTAAATTATATAGTCACTACGATTACTTCCAAAAATAATCTAATTGATTAGTAATTCTAATCGAAATTTAACAGGTATGGTTGAAATGTATGTAACAGGGAAAAGGATGCATCTTCGACCCTATAAAGTATATATATTCTTGATCAGCATCAACAGAATATAATTAGCTATCATTCTACTAATTCACAACAAAATCGGACAAACGCAATGGTGGTAATGGTTGATTTAAGTTTTTAAGCAATGTTCGTGCCTAAAAGTATGCAATATTTTTTTTTATTTTTTTAAATATGTAACGGGTATCCTATAGTCCGTATATATATTGTTTTTTTATTCTGTATTCTTTGCTGCTTTTTCTAATAGATTTCTTAAGCTTTCCTTTTAAAACATTAAATACATTTATCCCATGCAAGGATTTAGTTCACGTTGCTTTGGCAACATTCAAGTTTATTCAACTGACACTCAATTGTTGCCATTCAATGGGCTAAAATGAGTGCATTCAACTCGTTTTCATGTGTGTTTTGATTGCAGCTACTCAACATTTTAATCGTACTCGTCAAATTTGCTGATTAAGGTAATTCTGTTTTCGGTTCTTTCTTTTGGGGTCAATTACCCTAATGTCACCAAAAAACTGTGCTTAAAAAGCAGCTTTCAAAGTGAAATGTTATGTTAACCAAACTGATGAGTCAGCGATTGCTTTCAATTGGTTTGTAAATTAATTAAAGAAAATAACAATTGAAATTGTAAGTGTTTGAAAGACCAGATTATGTTTAAAGTTTTTAGACATACTGGAATTTATTTAAAAAAATTGTCAGAGCTATGAGAACTAGTTGAATTTTGGATTTTAGCTGGTTCGCAAATTAATCAATATTATTATATCATATTTGATTTTGGTTACTTTTAAATTTTTGACATTTCCTTACTGCCTTTAATTTATAATTTTTAAATCCAGAAACATTTTAATTATTTGTAATCAAAGCAACTTTAGCAAGAAAAATTTCTTCATTTATTTGTTTATTAATTATAGAGTCAGTCAGCAAAAAATGAATTTATTTTCACAGTTGAACTTAAATTTAAATAAATTTAAATTTATTTTGACAATAAAACTTAGAATAAAAATAAAATAATTAAATTAAAAAATAAATTATCTTCCCAAGATTCAGTTAAAATTTATTTTGACAATTAATTTAAATTTAAATACGTCTAAATTTATTTTGACCATTAAACTTAAATTAAAAAAATAATAAAAAATTAATTAATTAAATTAAATTAAATTTAATAAATTAATAAATTTATAAATTCAATTTTTACATCTTTTTTTCATGATTAAGTTGAAAATGGATTACATAAAGCCACTTAAAGCAACTTTTTAAGTAGGATCAATGACAGAAATACCCCTGTATTAACTTTAAAGATAATGCTATCTTTATCACAACACTCTTCATTCATCTGTTCAATCTTCTGTCGGTCTTCCGTACCTTTTTGGCCACGTTCAACAAGTTAATTAACATAACTGCACGTTACACATTATGAGCCGACAGTTGCAATGACAATAAATTGTTGAAGGCCCTCTTAATACGCTTTGCCCTGATTACAGTAAATTTCAACAGGGATCTTTATCCTCTTCATCTGCTTTATCATCCACTTCTCCTCCTACCCTTCGTTCATTACCCACAAAGTCTACGACTTAATTGCAAGAGAGAGAGAGAGAGAGAGAGAGAGCGAGAGTGAAATTCGCGAATAACTTGAACGTTTGCTAATTGGGAAATTCGTGATAAATTATACGCGAATTGCCTGACTGCGTTTTCCTCGAGTGCTTCCTCTTTTCCGCTATTTACAGTGATGGACACAGTAATAGAAACTAGAGTAATTTATTTATAATATGATAAAAAGCTGCGCATGAATATAGAATCCCTTTGTTTTATATACCCCTTACTTGAAAACTAAGTAAAAGGGTACTCACATTTTTTAGAATATAATGTATATTTTTAAAATTAGCTTTATATTTAATTATAAGCTATCAATCTACCTAATTGTAACAAGATCGACCAAACAGAACGGCAGTAATGGCCTTTTTAAGTTTTACGCAAGGCAATTGCCCAAAAGTATGCAATACTTTTTTTTTATGTTTATTAAAATAAGTAACGTGTATCCCATAGTCGGGAGCTCGACTATAGCCTTTTCCACTTGTTACAACTTTGAAATTAAGTATTAAATAAATATTATGAAACTTAAAATTGAATTATTTTTTCAGAAAAGTTTAAAAAACAAAATTATTGTTTCTATTATTATTTTCAGCATCGTATTCTTGGCATTCTCGGTTTCTTGTGGCATGGCCTTGAAAGTCGCACAGATTGTCTGTCCGTCTGTCCGTCTGTCTGTCCGTCTGTCTCTCCGTCTGTCTGTCTGTCTGTCTTCGATTCTGGCGCCAAAGGCGCCAACAGTTTTCAATATAAAATCAATTAACCAGCTGCAGTTTCGGGCATGGATTGCAAAAGGGGGAAAGGATTTCAATGTTGACCTTTGATCTGGTCGTCTGTCGGATTGGGGTTGAGGGAATATATATATATATATTTGAGGTCTGTTGATTGTCGGCACTTCTATGGCTGCTCTATGTAATTTGATGTGCTCATTTAACAAATTGCTTTCTATTTGTGCACAAAAATTGATGAGTGTGTGTGCGTGGGTGTAAGTATATGTATGTGATTACACTGGGCAACACAATTGCATATGTGTATAAATAAATAAATATAATTAAGTATAAATAAATAAATATTAATATCTTAAACAACGTAAAATTAAAACAAATAACATATTTTTTAATTTTTTAAAAATTTAAATTGAAAAAAATGTACATAATTTAAAATATGAGCTTTTCAAACAAATTTAAGTTTAGAAGTAAATGTAAATAATTGCTGGGCCTTGCAAAAATTTTAACAAATTTTTGGCGAATTTGTCTGTAGTTTTTCCAGAATTTAAAAATCAAATAAATTATTTAAAAATAGGTCAAAAAAGTAAGTATACTTAATTTAAAAATATACTCATATTATTTATAAAATAAATATATATTAGAAAATCTTGTAATTTAAATTTAAAAGTAAATAGGCTCCGAAAAAAAGCTAAAGAAAAAAAAAACAGATTTTAAGTTTTTATCAAAGTAAATTTTAAACAAATTTGTCATTAGTTTTACCAAAACTTTAAATTCATAAATATTTATCTTAATTCGAAAATAATGAAATTTGTTTTTATAAGTCATTTGATTTAAAATATAGTGTGTGTATGAATAGGTTCCAAAAAAAAAGGATAAAGAAAAAATATATTTTTTTTAGTTTTTATCAAAGTAAATTTTAAACAAATTTGTCATTAAAATTACCAAAAATTTAAATTCAAAAATATTTAAGTAAAGACCAGAAACTGTTCTTAATTCGCAAATATTGTAAAACTAATATTAAATAAATATATTTTTGTATAACTAACAATTTAAATTAAAAAGTGGGTTAGAATAGGCTCCGAATAAAAGCTAAAGATCAAATAGCAGATTTAAAGTTTATATCAAAGTATAAATTGAAATACCGCAACAATTTTTTTTTTAAAAATGTTTAACAAAAATATTGTTTGTTCAAAATTGACAATGTGATTGTTACATAGTGTTATAATTGAAATTCGTCAGCTCAAAGGCTTCACGCCGCCAAGTCGGCAATGGAAATGTGTGTGGATGGGTGGATGTGTGAATGAGAGCCAGGCTAATGGAAACAGGTCGAAACAAACTCGCATCATAAAAGTGTCAACGACAGCAACGCAAATATTAACAATAATAAATTTTTTCCCCCTTCTTTCTCTTTTTCCCCAATGTTTGCCCAAGCAAAACTCCAAAAATAGCCGAAAAAAATGATATAAAATAAAAGAAAAAATATAGCAGAATTCTCATTGTTGTTGCTTTTGGGAGTCGAAACAGCTGACAATTTTCCAACTTATTTGCCGAACTCGTATCATCCGTCAGCGAAAGCAAAAGCCTGCGATAAACTTGTCTCTCTTCGCTTGATTTACAAATCGTTTTTTTCATTTTTCTCTTTTTTTGTTTTGTTTTTGGCCCACTTGATATGAAACAAAAGGTTGGCCAACAACAAAGCCAAATATTTTTGAGTTGATTACTCTTTATATTTGGTGCTGTCAAAAGCTGTGAAAACATTTTAAAAGAAATAAAAATATTTTGATAATAAAATATATGAATAAGCAACGAGTTGATTTGAGCTGCGAAATGTGGTTAATACAAGACTAACTGGGCCAAAACAGAAGTAAAGCAATAAATATTAAATCAGTGACCTTTTTAGCTGCTAAAAGAGTTCTAACCACAAAGTGTACAAATTGGAGAATTCTTTCTTATAATAATTTTCTAAATTTTAACTATGTTGATGAGTTTAAATTGTAAAATAAATATTATTAAATCAATTTAAATTAAATTAAATTATCTATTAGTGTAATTTTAGATTTAAATTAAATTAACACATGTTTAAATATAAAGGAGGAAAAATGCAAATTTAAAAATTAAGAAATGGTAATATAGTTTTTCTAATAATAATTGTCAATTCAGTTGATGTGTTTAAAATGTGAAAAAATATTAATAAATTATTCAAATTATCGATAAGGGATAGTTTAGATTAAATTTAAATAAACATATATTTAAATACAAGAAAAGAAAAATGTAATTTTAAAAATGAATAAATGGTAATAATGTTTTTCTAATAATAATTTGTAAAATTTCAATTCTGATGACAAAAGTGTATAAAATTCGAAAAATATTAATAAATTATGTAAATTATCTATAAGTGAAAATTTAGATTAAAATTAAACTAACAAATATTTAAATAGAAAGAAAGAAAAATATAATTTTAAAAATTAATAAATGGTAATATAGTTTTTTTAATAATAATTGTTAAGATTTTAATTCTGTTAATGTGTATAAAATGTGAAAAAAATATTAAATCAATTCGTTTATAACTCGAGCTTCAATAAATGATGTAAATTATCTAAAAGTGAAAATTTAGGTTTAAATTAAATTTACATATATTTTAACATAAAGAAAGAAAAATTAAATCCACAATTCTCATATTTAGCCTTAAGAAAGAGACGTTAATAAATTTTAAATATTATACCAAATAAATGAATTCATATTTATGCCTAATTTTGATTAACAGACAGTCGCAAAAAATCATGAAAAATATGACCCTTAGCTATAATAAACGCATAATTTATCCCTGGGGCAAATGGCGAATAATGACGAAGCATATGAACTCTTGAGATTTGGAGAACAAAGAGCTTATAAATGTTTAATTTACGCATTAAACACCTCGGGGCTAAAGCTGTTAAAATATCCACAGGTGCTCAGACTTGTGTCAGTGACAGGTTTCTTAGTTTAAGAGACGTTTAAGAGAGACTGAAAAGATATCATATTTTGATGATTATCCGTTTCGCAGAATAGTGCAGCCTTTGGCAAAAACTATGCATAATTAAAACTTGGAGAAGGGCATAAAAAAATGACGAAATTCAAGGTAAAAGTAGAAAGCGTTCTATATAAAATAATAATAATTGCAATGAAGGAAATAAAAGCACAAGGCACAGATTGTTTTAAGGGCATCACTTTCTCCTTCGCTCCCACATTTTCTTTGCCTCTGGATTTTTCCTTTTTGGGCGACATGTGAAGGGAAAACTTAAATAAACGACAAAAAAAGTTTCCTCTGCTTTTTACTGCAGGTGAAAATTCTGTGCTCTGGTTTTTCCTTAGATTTCCTTGGACTTGGAAGCTTGTCAGAGATGTGTCAAGTTGTCAACAAGCTCAAACCATAATCAACTTTGCATTTGAAGTTTGTCACAAAGCTTCATTTAAACATCAAAGCCGTCGGTTAAGGTCCATTAAATTTATATCAAACTCGAGACAGTTGCATTATGTAAGGCTCAGGAAATTTATCAATTCACCACAAGATTGTTGGCAATTGATTGACTTTGGTCTGGGGAATAAGTACACCCCCAAAGGAGAAACTTAAAGATGTGTAATTTATTTGTAGGCCAGTGTGTGCTGTAATTTGTGTTGTTGCTGTTTTGCTGGGTTGATCTGGCCAGTGTGACTCATTGTAAAATTAAATAAACATTTTAATTTTCAATTATCCTCCTACGCGTTTCGATGGTCTTTGCCATCTTCATCAGGGAGTCTGATTTTTTATTTTCGAAAAAACACAAAGGGTTTGACATTCTCGTATTACATGATACATACATTGTCCGGTACATGTTGCGCCTATAGGTTGTTTAAATATTGTCGTTGCAAGTTTGTCTGTGTTTCTCCTCCAGTTGATTTTGGTTATTGCAGCAGCGTAAATGTAGTTCGTTTGGGCCTGTGTCATTAATCGCAGTGTCTCCGTTATTCGCAAGCTCTCTAGTCCTTGTTCGCTCTCTTCTCTCAATGTCAAGCACCTTGACGTCAGCTGTGTGGTCAGTGTCCGTTGATGTTCTGTTGACTCTTTAATGCTGTGCGATCTGTCTTGCTTGTGTCTCAATGTAAACGTTTATTGCACTCTTCTCCTGCTTTTTCGTTTGTGCCAGATTACATTGTTTTGCTTTTCTCTGTCAATTTTGTCCTGTTGCAAATCGTAAGTTTACATTGTTTTGCTTTTATGATGTCTCTTTTGTATGTATATGTCATTTGAGATATAGCTTGTCTATTAGCTGCGTTGGGTAATGAAGATGAAATAAAGATGAGAAGTGTCAAGTGTTTATTTGCTATAAACGAGAGTTTATGTTCTCTCGTTTATATCAAATAAACACTTGACACTTTTATTTTTAAAATATATTAATTTTTATATACACATCTTTTTTGAATGTCAGCCCAAAATATTTTTGCAAGGCCAAAACTCCATATAAAAAAAAGGGTTGCAAACATGCTCGAAATTATTTTGTAAGGCCATTTCTAAACCTATGTACGCTGTACCTAAATATGGGCAGCTCAGAATATTTTCTGGCGTTTTACAACACTATTTGGTTAACAGATGGCAGCTATATTCTGACCTTTCAAAACATCGATTGAATCGTTGTTTTGACTAGTCGAAATCTATTAACAACAATGGCGGGAAAAAATATGCAACAAAATAAGACCCGAATTGATGTCTTCGAAAATGAAGAACGCATAAGGTTAATTGAAGAGGTGAGAGAGAGGCCATTAATATGGGATTTGACTGATAAAAAGCATTTTGATGCGACTTTTATCATGCATGGGAAAGTATTTCAGAGGCCGTTAATCCGAAAATTATGGTATTGGTCGCTGCTACTTCACTGGTCAAGTCCATTTGGTCCATTTTGTCACTTTGATTATTTGAAATTGTATTTACTTTTTTGTTGTGCACAGCTGAGGCAACAGTGTGACCACAGCAGCAAAGGACCAACAATCTCTCAAGTTTTTAGTAATTTTTGGTATTATGCTGTCACACTGAATTCTGTAAGGTCCGACCTCAAAACATCGAACATTTCGAGCGTCCAAAATGTTTTAAGCTAGAGCGTACTACGCTTTTGAATAAAAGTAAATAAGTTAACAAAAGTGAAAAAAGAATTTATATTATATTTTTATAATAGAGGAAATTTAAATTTTTCAATTTTTAAAATATATTAATTATTATAATTTATTTAAAGAATATTAATTATTCTATACACATCTTTTTTGATTTGAATAAAAATAAATAAGTTAATAAAGGTGGAAAACGAATTTAAATACTATTTTTATAAACGATGGAACTTAAAGTATATAATTTTTAAAGTATATTAATTATTTAATACACTTCTTTTTTGATTTTAATAAAAATAAATAAGTTAGTTAAGGTGGAAAATAAATTTAAATTATGTTTTTATAAACAATTTTAAAAGTATTGAATTGTAAGAAAAACTGTTTAAGTATTAGCTTAAGTTACTTTTTAAATATATATTTAAATAGTAATATTTAAATATATATTTAGTTTTTTAATCTTATTTGTGATATAATTACTTTAATAACTTTTAGTCGACACTGTATAAATAAATTTTTTTATTTTATTTTCCTTGTTTCTTTAAAGTGCAATTTTAGGTGTTATTTTGGAAGTGTTTTTTGGGTCTGTTTTTGTCACTAGCATGAGCCAACCTCCAAAGGGAGTTAATAAACATATAATATCAAAGAAAAACAGCGGGAAAGGCTAAAGTCGAGTGCCCGACTAGATGGATACCCGTTACTTCTTTAAATGGGCGAAACATAATTTTCATTGCATACTTTTAAGCACTGTTGATTGGTTAGAAACTTAAATCAGCCATTACTTCCGTTTTTGATTAGACCGATCTTGTTCAGATTTAGTAGGGTGATAGCTTAACAATAATGGTTAGCGTTAATTAGCAAAGAAATCTGTATATCTTAAGAGCTGTGAATACCCTATTACTTATTTTTTAAATAACGGTCATAAAAATCTCTTCGTACAAACAAAGTTTTACCCTCTAATAACTGAAGGAAACTGTAACAGCTTTAGCTAAAATATGTATGTATGTATAGCAGCAGCTATAATCGGGATAATAGATGATTATATGTTGGCTGACTCAGCTGCTCGATTCCTTGTCCACACATCAGGAGCTCAATTATGAGCCTAAGTGTCGTTAAAGCAGCCACCGCTAAAAATCCAATCAATAACTTTTCCTTTGCCTTCGCTTCTATATTTTTTTTATCACACGAGACAGACGTGCGTGGCATGAGGAATGTGTGGGGAATGTTGTGGCGAATGCCACCACATGACATGCCACATGCCGTGAGCCAGATACCCATTAAATATGCAAAGGCCTCAAAGGCAAAGGCAAAGGCAAAAAGCAGCCCCTGGGATAAACACACATTACAGCTCAACTCAAACTCCACTCGATGTGATTCAATGTGATTCATTGCGATTCGATTCCTCTTTTTCGACTGACATTCAATAAACATTTCAAACGTTCAATTATTTTTCAATTGCATCGATTTGTGCTGAGAGAATTCATTCGATATTCGATGTTACTTGTGTGTACGTTTAAGCAGCTTCAGCTTCAGCTTCACACAATCAAATCTGCGACGTCAAATGACAACGAGATATTTGGAGCATATTATCCAAATGACAGGGGGTAGTGAGGTGTACTGAAGGGTAGTGTAGGGCGGGTAGGTAGCTAGGTAGTTAGGTAGCTGTGGATTTTCAGCGTGACTGTCAGTTCAGACTTCAATTTTGCACGTGACCCCACAAAAATTAAAGCGAAACGTTAGCTGGAAGTTATTTGACAGCCATTTTGTTGTCCCGTCGGCTAACTGTGTCAACACACACACACACAGAGATACAAACACACACACACACAAACACGGGAGTACATACAATGGCGAATCCAATTCAAATGCTTTGCATTAGAGAGTCGCCAAGTTGCCTTAGCTGTCAGCTTTGTATACATACTCGTACATAGCTACTTTGACATTTACACTCGAAAAAATCTACCTAAAAATTTGAATAATCTTCCGAAAACTTAGGAAAATAAATTACTATAAAATTTTTAACAATATCACATGGCAGATTTTATAAAATTTTGAAAGAGTATTCTTAAACGTAGTGAAAATTGTCCATAAAAAGAAACATTTTTTCGGGACATATTTTGTTTTTATAATTTGAGAAAAATCTTACCCATATTAGGTAATTTGAGAAAAATTGAACCTACTATATTATGTAGGATTTTACACAAATTATAAATTAAAATACCTAGATTAGCACTTTTTCAGAATTTATAAAATAAAATAAATTCTAAAATTTTCTTTTTTTTTATAATACATTTTCTCAAATTAAGAAAGGCCTAAAAATATTTATACAAATTTCAGCGTACTTTTTCTTATTTTATGAGTGCTAATAAATTATAAATTAAAATACCTATATTAGCACTTTATAGAATAAAATAAATTCTAAAATTTTATTTTTTTTTATATACTTTTTCTCAATTTAAGAAAGGTTTATACTGAGTCCTAAAAATATTTAAACAATTTGTGGCGAACTTTTTCTAATTTTATGAGTGCTCATTTTTAGTTCAAAGGCAACGAACCTTCAAAATAAAGAAATTCTTAAACTAACCCAAAATGACTTTTATGGGTTATATTCACAAATGATGTCTGTCTTTTTATTATTAATTATAATCTTAAAATTATAAAAATATGTTAATTTTTTAAATACATATATTTCTCAATATTTTAAAGTGTTTCTCAATTTTGTGGCAATTTAAATTTAATGTCAAATTTCGTGAATAAAGAAAAAAAAAATTTTCCGAGTACACAAGACAACATTTCTGCGATTAAGTCTCTTTGTATGTGTGTGTGTGTGTATGTGTATTTATTTGTGACAGTGTCAGTGAGTCATGTGTGTGTGTGTGTGTGTGTGGAAGCTAAAGTGCCCGCCATAGTAAACAGGAAATGCTGACTTGACAGCGCCATTTCCCTAACCATTCCCATTCCCATTCCTCGTTGCCCATTCGCATTCTGCTTTCCCTTTCCCTTTCACCTTCTCCTTTCTCCTTTCTTCTTTCCTGGTAGCTGCCATGGCAACTGTTCACTTAAACCGCAAAAACCAAAAGCATTTTGGGCTTCATCGCAACACATCGCGTTAATCCTTTCAATTCACTTGGACATTTTTCTGTGTAGGTTTTCAGAGCTCTAAAACTCAACCCTAAGCGAAACTATTGTGCTTTTTTGGCCATAATGTTTAATAGCTGAAATTTAATATTATGCTAAATTGATAAAATTTCATGAAAAACTTGTGAAATTTGAATTTGTGTTGAATTTTTCTACAGATAAAAAAAACTTTTATATAAAATGTTGTCATAAATCTTCCCAAAAAAAAACGGTTTAAGTTAATCAACAAATGTGTAGGAAAAATGAACCGCAACTTAATAAAAATAACAAAAAAAGTTATGTAAAATGAAAAAAACACACACACATGACAAATAGAAGTGTGTGTGTGTGTGTGTGTGTGCAAACATTCATAAATCTAACAATGAAGCGAATGATGGCAAAATGTGAAAAAGTGAATAAATGAAAAGTGGAGCACAGTCTGATAACTGAAACGGTTTATGGCCACTCAAAAAGGGTTTAAACATATTTTCATATGTGTGGAATTGCCAAGTGTATTAAAACGCCATTTTGTTATGGCTGCTTGTTAGCCACAGTGCCCAGTAACTAAAAGTGTATAAAGGCTGATGGGTTGGTGATAATGAGCGACTTTGAAAGTCTCTGCAAACAAATTTAAATACTAACTTTTCTCTTTTATCCATCGTTTAAAGTTTATTTTTAAATTATTTTTTAAATAATTTTAATTTATATTTAATTTATTTTATTAACTGAGCTCCGGGGAAATAAAATTTTGGTAACATTACTCAAAATGTTAACAAATTTAAACAAATTTAAACACTGAACTTTTTCATTTTTATATTTCGATTAAAATATTATTTTTAATTAATTTACTTAAAATAATTTTTATTTATATTTAATTTCATGTTATTAACTGGGGTCAACTGGGAGGTTAAATGTTTTTATATTTATTATTTATTGTTTTAATATATATTATTATTAGTATTCTTTCAGCTTTAATGAATTAAATATGACATTAATTCATAAATTAAATTTACCTAAATTAATTTTACTTATATATGATTTGCAAATGTTCGTTTGGTCAACTGCACTTATTAATAAATTAAATAAAATTAAAAAAAAAATTCAATTAAATTAACATGTAAATTATCTTAAATTTATTTTAATATTTATTTAACATTTTTTCTTTTACATGTTTTCCTTAACATTTTTCTATACTTTTATTTTATGTTTAATTTATATTTATTATAACTCAGATACTGGGCACTTAACAGTCGATCACATTTGATTGCAGCCTTCAAACTTGATGTTGTTTGTAATAGAGTGCTGGACAAAAAGTGTGTGTGCACTAAATCATTCCATTTGTTGATTTATTACACATACGCCAAGTGGGCAGCGGCCAAAACGACGATTGCTATTCCCAAATGTACACAGGTTTGGCAGTCACTGTACTATGTAAATGCATGTTTGTGTGTTTGTTTGTTTACTTTGTATTTTTTGTTACTTAGTTAGTTTTTTTAGTCAGCAACAACTTTGGCCATAAATAAATAAAATAAAATCAAAGCAAGGTATGAAAAATTGGCGCGCCAAAAGGCAGAAAAGAGAAAAAGCAAAAGGAAAAGTAAGAAAAAGGGAACTGTGAGGTTTCCATTCATAAAAAGTAACATTAGATGCGATCCACAAGCCACAAGGCAAAAGCAAAGCAAAAGCAAAAACAAAAGCAAAGGCTGCAAAGGCTGCGAGAGCGGCAGTGAGTGAGAGTGTGAGAGAGAGAGCGGCAGCTGTGAGAGAGTTTTGGCAGAGAGCGAGTTTTGCAGCGCTGCAACGTCAACAAGTTCTGCGCTGTGCTGGCGTCAGCTGTTCAGCTGTGCGGATGCCATTTGTGGATGCCATTTGTACACCAGTTGCGCCTTGTGTGTGGAAGCCAAGGCTTGTTTACTCTGTCCGCAAAAACAGCTGTTTGAGCGCTGCCTGCGTCGCAGTCGCTGCTACCGCAATGGCAACACTTTCGACAGGCGCACAGGAAACCGACGCGAGCAGCGCAGTCAACGTCAGTTTTTTGGTGCTACAGTTTTTCAGGCATTATTCAGGCATTTTCAGTTGGTTTTCCATTGCGGCGCCGCACGCACGTGTCTCGGAAAAACGCTACGCCACAGTTTCTGGATTTGCATTTTTATCCAGTCTAAGTTTGAGTTTAAGTTCGTATTTCGTTTACTCAGTTTCTTGTGTTAACAAAATACATAAAAATAAAATGCCCTAAAAAGGCAGCAAAGTAAATTGAAATATCTTTTGGTAAATTGTTTGTGCTGCTGTTGAAGTGATATTTCTAATACCAACAAAATAAAATGATAAATGCAATTCGCGTCTTGACTTTAATTGAAATCGTGTAAGTCGCGCTGTCAGCTCTCAGCTCAGTCGAAGTTGAAGTCTCAGTCGACGTCTCAGTCTCCGTCTCCATCACAGTTTGAGCTGCTTAAACACAGCAACAAAGCAACAGCCTGAGGTGAGTTTAGCTGCTCTTCAAGTCTCTCTCCAGAACCTCCCTCTCTCTCTCTCTTCTCGCACAAAAGTTTTTGGCAATTTTACAAAGCTGCTTTGATGAGGATTTTGTGGTGTTACAAACCCATTAACCAAACCCGCTTTGACCAGTAGTTCAATTTAATTAAAATTGCGCCAAAGTACTTGTCAAACGAGTTGAGTCCTTAAACCAGGACTGCAATGTTTTAAAAATTGTTTAAATTGAATACAAAAAAAAAGTTTTGAACTCAAAATGTCTTAAATAAAAATTAAAAATATTAAATAAATAAAATATTTAAACCATGACAGCAAGTATTCTAAATATTGTTTCAATTTAATACAAATAAATAGTTTTCAATTAAAAATATATGAAATAAATATTAAAGAAGTATTAAAAATGCTTTAAAAACATTAAAAATATTAAATAAATGCCCTTGCTTAAATTTAATACAAAAACATGTTTTATATTTAATATTTTATAAATAAATATAAATCATGGCTGCAACTATTTTAAATATTGTTTTAGTTTAATACAAAAAATATGCTTTAATTTAATATATATTAAATAAATAAAATTAATAAATAATAAAAATATTAAATAAAAATGTGTTTTTCATTTTATATTTATATTACAATATAAATATTAAATAAATTAAATATTTTAATTATGGCTGCACATATTCTAAATATTGTTTAAATTTATTACAAAAACATGATTTGAATTTATTAAGAGTTTATATAGATTTTTTACAAATATTAAAATGAAACTAAGGGTACCTTAAATAATTAATACTTATAATTAATATTTTTAATCCAAATCGATTCTTTTAGTGTACGATGCGTACAAAATTGAGGCTTAATTTAATTTTCGTCACCGCTTTTTAATTTTTAAAATACGAGTATATATTAAATAACAAAAGTATGTTTTTAGTTATGCAATATATTTTATTGGTGGTTTAAAAAATTTAAATAAAATGAAATTCTACGTACTTTAAAATTAACAATATAATCATTAATTAGGGGTAGATAATCTTAGTTTAATTTTATTTTTTATGAATTTTCAAAATATATATTAAATAGCAAAATTATGTTTTCAATTTTGCAATTTATTTTATTGGTTTTATAAAAAAATTTAAATAAAATAAAATTATCCGTACTTAAGAATAAACAATATAATCAATAGATAATCTCAGTTTAAATTTATTTTCGCAGTTGTTATTCAATTTTCAAAACGTATATTTAATTATAAGAACATGTTTTCAATTTATTAATGGTTTTTCTTGATTTTTAAAAAATTAAATGGGTACTTAAATATAATCAACATACTCAATATTTTTAATCCAAATAGAACCTTTTAGGGTACGATTTAATTTAATTAAATTTAATTTTGGCAAGGCGTAGAATATTTAAATTATTTTAATTGATTTTGTTTTATTTTGCCAACTTTTATTCAATTTCCTTTGATTTGTTAACTTAACTTAACTTAGCATTAATATTATTTTTCCACTATTTTAAAAATAATTTTTTTAAATATAGAGTTCCCAAACATTTTGTAATTTTTATAAATATTTAATTCAATTTTTATTGATTTTTTAAGCGTATTTATAAAAGGAGCTTGAGTCTAACTTAAGGTAATAATATAAAAATTATTTTTGCACTATTTTTAAGTCAAGCAAAAATAAAATAATATTTATTAAAAAATAGTATAAAGGTATGTGGTGAACATAAATACTGTTTTTCGAATCAATCCTTTGGCAGCCTTGATTAGAGCCTTGTACCTGTCCTTGTCTCCTCCTCGACTGCTTATCTATTTCTATTCTTATTCTCCTGCCACATGTTCCACCACTTATGGCTTTTACAAGCATAATACCTGGAGCAATATAAGAATGTGCTATTCTTGGGTTTTGCTCCTTTTTATGATCAATGCTGTCGCAAAAGTGCAATCGAAGGACGCCAAAGCCTCAACTATCAGCTGGGGTGTAGTTTTTCCCAGGAAAGTGTAAATGAAATTTATGTGCTCCACATAAAATATATTTTTATAGTCCATAGACGCCGACAATAAACAGTAAAAGCGACTCAAATCATTGGTACAGCTGCTTGGATAGTCATAAAATTCACTTTTCACTTTCAAAGCGAAACAAACTCGTATAAGAATCAACTTAAAGAAAAGCCGAAAGTAAATAAAATGCGGAAAAAGAGACAACAAATAAGAATACATAAAGTGAAAACCTCAAAAAACACATAAATGTGAAATTTTTACATTTCTGCTAGATTTGTATCTGTCTCAGGAGTTTTCCTCTTTTATTTTATGGCCACACAATGAAAATGGCCAACAAGGAGTGAGAGTCCAGCTAAATTTGTGTAACAAAAGCCGAGCTAACAAATGAACACAAATGAAAGGTTTGTTTGTTTTGCCTCACAAAATATATTCTTGTGCCCAGTTTTTGGCGCCGAGATAATGCAAAGTTTTCTAATTTCCCACAAGGAAATTGCCACTCAAGTTGTAAGTTGGCTTAAACCGTGTCCGAGTAGTGCAAGCCTTTCAACCAATTCACCCTTATTCATGTAAACAGTTGAAACTTTTGCCTTCTGTCAATAAAAGCCACAAAATACATAAACATTTCAATTTTAGACAAAATACCAAAGAACATGTTTCGCATATTTTTGTATTTTACTTTTGTTATTTTTCCTCGTTTTTCCCATACATTTTCTATATTACAAACAGCTGTCAAAAATTGTGAATATGAATATGTGTGCGTTGGATTTAATTGACTTTTCCACTGCTGACACATTTAGTTGACTCGTAATTTTTGTTTTTGGCCGCGTCAAAAGACAACAAATACATTAAGTAAATAATATTGTTGAGTGTGACTGACTGTGGAATACCCTGCAAGGGGCAAAAAAATAGTAGTAAACAATTCAAAATATCGTTAATCAAAATTGTAAAAAATAATCTCAATTTTAATTCATAATATAATACTAATATTTTCATTTATTTACTTACAATTATTTATATTAAGTTGACTAGCAATTTTACCAAATATATACCAAAATATTTTTGTTGAGAGACTGTTTGCTGAATATCCTGCAAATTATAAAATGTAATTTATTAACATTTTTAGTTTTAATCTGAATTTATAATGAATTTGAATTATAATTTTAATTTTTACAACTATTGTATTTTTACATTCATGATATTTTTAAATAATTTTAAATTTTCATTAATTAACTTATTTATTTCAAATATTTTCATAATCAAATTTTGTTTATTTTTGTTTAATTTTAAATATTGTAGTATTTATTTCTCAGCTTTATTTTTGTGTTTCTTAGTAAGCAATAATCAAATAAAAATTATATCTTTTTATTATATTCATTAAATAACTTTGAATTATTATAATTTTAGTAATACTTCATTATTAAATTTAACAAATATTTGGTTAATTTAAAAAAAAAATATTTCTCTATTTTATTTCTGCGTGAACTTTTCATAGTTGACAATAAGCCAATAAATGAAATTCAAATTAATTTAAAAACTAAGTTGTATCCCTAGTTATGCCTATCCTCTTCAGCGCTGCTTTGCATACAGGGTATTCACAGTCGACGAATGAATGTGAGCATAAATTTGATTCTCTAATGCTTGATGTCTGTCATACGCTTCACATTGGGCCAAAGTCAAATGTCAATAGCCGCCGCATCGAGCATTGCAGGAGTAATTCAAGAGTCTGAGACTCAGTTGGACTCTTCCAAAATAGGATTCAATGGCAGACAAGTTGGTCAAGTTCATACGAATTGTCGCATAAGTTGAAGCCAATTAATTTTTGCAACTGCCAATGAGTCTGTAATTGTATATTGTGGTTTCAAACTCAACTCAATTCGAGTCGAGTTAAATTATCTGCTAGCAAACAACGAAGCGCTTCCTTTGTCTCAGTGTTAACCCCAAGTTGGTCTCCCTCTATTTTGTGGCCATAACTGCGGCATTTTTGGTTAAGAAAGAAAACTAAGTTTGCGCATTTTTCAATTGCTTGCGAATTTCAACAGCTGCAAATACTTTGCCAGTCAAGCAAATTTTGTATCAATGTATTTTATTTATTTATTTTGTTAAAGTCAACAAAAAGAAGTCGACCAAAATTAATTTAAATATTAAAGTTGGGAAATAAGAGTTGAAGTTGAAGAAATAAAATAAATAATAACAATTTAAAAGTCTGTGGGAAGGCATAAAAAATTGATTTCGATTTCTTTTTCTCAAAACTCTTTCACACTTTAAATGGTTACAGCCAACGTGACGTATGCGTAATATGCATATGCTGCGTATACGCAATGCCTACGCAACGATTCGTGAAAATATGAAACCCTTTAATGAGCAATTTCTGATTCTCCTTTTTTCGACTTAAAAAGTTAGCGGGAAAAATATTGCGTATACGCCCCACGTGCCACTTTTTATTGAGAATCCATTTTCATATATTCATAAATTGCCAACTTTTTTAACGGGAAGTGAGCAACATCTTACAGCTTGTAAAAAAAAAGTTGCGCCCTTAACTTTGTGATTACCAAGAAAATTGTGTATACGCCATGTGTGTGTGTGTGGGAGAGAAAAATGTATGTTGAAAATGTAAAACTGTGTGTAAAGTGATAATCCAAGCATGTTTACCTTGAGACTGCAACAAATAATAAATGGCAATGGGCTTTGACAACATTAAGACCTTTTCAGCCACAAATGAGGCACATCAAGTGTTTGTCTAGCCGGCCCTTTAAATAAATCCAAACGACGCTTTAGATGGCAAACAATTTTTCAATAAAAACTTGCTGGGCAAAGCAGGAAAATTTCAATACCAAAATCAAGAGTTACACCCGCAAAAAAAATGTATTAGTAATAATAGATAAATTCAGATTTAACTATGTTACATTTAAATAAAAATTATGCTATGTATTATAATTAAATACGAAATATTATAATTAAATGAAAAAGACAAACATTTTAAATTAAAAATGCTCTTCAAGAAAATTTTATACTTATACTTCTGGATACCCAATTTTAATTAAAGCCTTCAAATTGAATATTCAAATATTATTATTAAAACAAAAAGGAATATTTGTTATTTTAAATATGGTTTTTAAAATTAGTATTAAACACAAAATATATTTTTATAAACTTTCTTAATTAACTAATAATCATTTATATTCGATTGTAGAGTACTAAATTTAGAAAGAAATTTTAAGAATCAAAATTAAATAGAAAACATTTTGAGTAAAAGTAAAATACACCTTAAATTAAGAATGCCAAAAGAATGCCTTTTGGGCCACACAATTTTAATTGAAGTATTTTAGTTCAATATTAAATCAATATTGAATCAATATATGTTTTCTATAATATATTTAAAAATTAAAATATTTATAAAATATAAAATTAAATACAAAGCGTTTCGAGTGATAAATAAAATCAAATGTTACTTTAAGAAACGTTTAATCTTAAGCTTTATGGATACAAAGATTAAATTTAAATCTTGAAATTTAACATTAATATATTATTTATTAACAATAAAATATTTTAAGATAAAAAGAATATTGGTTCATTTAAATATGTTTGAATTATATATAAAATCTTTTTAAATAAACAATCTTTACTTCTTTATTTAATTTAAGATCATATGCAAATCATACATATTTTAGTTAGATTAAATATGTTTAAATATAAAATCTATTTAAATAAACAACCATTTTTTTCATTTTTGAGTGTAATTTACATGCAATTCATATAAAAATTGCAAAGTATTTTTCTTTTGGGTGTATAACAATATGAAAGCTCAAGTGTCGAGTGGCAAACCGCAAGATTTATACGGGTTGTGGTTGACAAAGTTGTAGTCGACTGATAAAAGTCCACGTGACACGAGGCTGTAACTACTCGTATTTATGCGTTTTGTTAGTTGTAAGCTTGTAAGTTGTAAGCCTTTTTTGCATGCTACTATATGCGAGACCCTTAAATGGATCAATATTTCATTTCGAGGTCCACTTTGAGTCCCTTGCGAGCGACCAGAGTCGCGTTTAAGTAGTGCAAATAAATCTCACAGCTACACACAAAAACTGTTACGTATGCATTATACTGTGTTGCAAGGTCAACACCAGCAACAGAGAGAGAGAGTGAAAGAGAGATAGGGATAGAGAGAGGAAGAGATGCATCACGTCCCATCAACAGGCTGAGCATCAAAGTGGATGTGCATGAGTGAAGGCGTATCCATATTGCATACACTAGCAACATACTGTAATATCTGTATTCGCGCTTTCTCAATCCGTAATAGCGATGCCAACTACTAGCTAGAAAAACTTATTACAAAACTCGGCAGATTAAAGTATGAATTAATAAAATGATTAACAGAATTTAAGGCAAAATTTGAATTAATGTGAAATAGTGTCATGAACAAAATTTAAAGCAGAATAATAAGTACAACAAAAAATAAATGCTTTTGAAAAATTGCTAAAAATTTTGTTGCTTCAATTAATTTCTTTATAAAAATTAAAATTTAATTATTCACTTCATTAACTTGATTTTATTTACATGATTTTATTTATATTTAATTTATTTATTTTATTTAAAAATTACTATTTTGACCCCTTTTTCCTACTTTTCATACAAAAAGTCCCTGTTTTGCAGTTTTCAAAAAATTATAAAAAATATTAGCGAAGAGATTTTTGAAATTTTTTTTGCAGTCACTATTAGAATTGTTTTGCATCCAAAAATTTTTTTTTAAATTCGAGGAAAACATTTTTAAAATAGAACTTTACAAGAATTCAAAATTTTCAATGGGTACTTAATGGGTTAAGGAAAGTTTTGTATCATTCAAACTGAATTGAAATGACCTTTCCATTGATGCCAAAATGTACATGAAGTAGGTTCAAATTATGAGTAGATTTAAGTTAAAATGTTGTCAAAAGAAATATGCCGACTAATTTAGCTATAACTAAAAAAATTTATATGTATAATTTTGTTTATTTTTTAATATAATTATTATAAATTTGATGCAAGAAACTATTGAATTTTCACTTCGTCAATAATAGCAACATTTTTTTTAACCTTTTTTATTACATATTTGTGTCCTATATCCATAAATATTTGTCCAGTTCCAATAGAAATAAAATGCAATGTGCAGTTGAATATTTTAATTTTCAAAATTTTACTAGGCATCTCCTATATTTTAGCCTCAAAAAAGTGGTCTTTAAAAAAGGACAAATCTATTAAAAATCGATAAGTTGGCAGCACTGATTTCTACGTTTTCCCGCTGCTCTATCTGCAGTGGCAGTGGCAAAAGCATTGCATAAATCTAGGCGAATATTATGCATACGCAATGTGGCGCCAGGAAATGCTTATGAAACAATCTGTCAGTAAAACAGAAAGAACTGAGAACTGAGAACTGAGTGGGGAAAACTATTGCAAGATTGCAGTCGTCGAAATGCAGTCGTAAATGATGATTACGAACATTTCACATTATTTATGATGCATTTGCCGAGCGTGTAAATTACGCAGTCAAAAGCAAAAGCAAAAGCAAAAGAATTTGAGAGCAGGCATTAAATTAAATTAAAGGAATGTGGCAAGTGGCAAGTAAGTGCTGAGCTGAGTCTGTAATTATAGATGAAATATATTTGAAGCGAAAACGTTAGAGAAAACAGAGCTGCAATTATGGCTATTACAGCGTGGAAACTGCAAATTATTATTTAATTATTAAGAGAGGAAGTGTAATAGGAAAGTGGTATTAATATTTACATTTGAGGCAGACTTAAAATGGCTTAAAGTTGGGGCATTAAACTGCGCTCGATTTATCTTAAATTGCTTACCGATTATTTGTGAGAATTTAAATATAGTTAATATGATTTCTTCATAATTAAATTTGGCTTTACCAAAAATATCATCAACTTGAATATCTTCTTTAGTAAAAAATTACACATTTGTGTCTGTGATTTTTTTTTTTATTTATTATTAACAAATTTATTTATTAACAAATGCTAAAAGTAAATTTTATTTACTTAAATGTGGATAGATTTAATTAATTTTAGAATTTTTAAACTGCAAATGATTATTTAATTAGTAAGACACAACATGTATTAAAAATATGACAATTTGAGTATTAGAATTTTACATTTAAGGCAGACTTAAAACGGCTTAAAATTGGGGCATTAAACTGCGCTCGATTTATCTAAATTGCTTATCGATTATTTATGAGAATGTTTAAGGGAACATCGACCCAAACACCAAACACCTTTGCAACGGCCCAAAGTGCACTAAACCAATGCATTAAAGCAGTTAAATGCTTTGTTTACTTTGACCAGAAAGAAGTGTGTAGCAGGACAACAGATTGCCAGACATTGGGCAGCCGTAAACAATGAAAATGGCAACAGCAAAGGGCACAAAAAACAACAAAACAACAAAACAACAAAACAACATCAACAATCAACAGCAAATAGACAAAAGATGCGACAGACGACGGCCCTTAAAAGATTATAAAGAATAAATGCCGAGCATATCGAAAGGTGGAGGGAAAAGGGAAGAGGAACAGTTTCAAATGCAGACAATACGCTAGACTTTTTTACTTGCTATTTTCTGGAGAATGGAACAATGTTGTTATGCTTAACTCAAGGCTTATTTCACTTATGTGCAGTTCTTTTATTATATCTGGTATTTGCCAGGATTTCAACATGATTCTGACTCATTTTTTTGTGGCTCTGTCAAAAAATAAGAAACTAAACCATAAAATCAGTTGGTAGAGAGATGTGTACAGTATGTCAAGTATTTATTTTAACATATATAAACTGATCATATAGTTTGTTTACATACAAAAAATAAATCTGCTTTTTATATAAATTTTTTCAGAAATACTTACGGTTGCAAGAAAAAGTATAATAAATAAATATATTAAAATCGAGCTTAAGTCTTTTTTTTAAGTTTTTAGAGACATATTAACAGTATGCTATGAACTTATTTTGACATGGGTAATACATTTATTTTACATAAAAAAATCCGTTTGATTATTATAGTTTTAATTATAGCTTTTTTTTGAGTATGTTTTTATGTCTAAAAATAAATTAATAATGGGTTTCATCGAGCCTAACTATTTTCTAAAATAGTTAACGTTAATATTGTTAGTCAAGTAATTGTTTTAACTAAAATGAGAACAATTTACGTATCTCATTTTGGAAAAAATACTCGTTTTTCGCTTTATTTTTTTTGTCTATATTTAGAATATTTAACGTTCTTAGAAGAGTTTGAGTTGTTTCTACACATTTCATATCTGAAAAATAAATAAATATATACAAGAAATATTTAGTATGCTTTGCAAACTATAACTATACGTTCCCAATAATATGTATATAAAAGTGTTAATTTAAGTTTCTACTGCTCAGACACTTTTGTGTTTTCGCCTACCACAAAACCCAAAAAAGTGTTCAATGGAGTAGAAAACCAAGCCAAATTAATGGATGCTATTTTTTTGAGTTAAGCAGACCGCATTGACAATAAGCATGTGTGGACTGTCATTTGTTAGCTCTGGTCAATACAATTACTTGAAATACTGTTTAGCATTTAGTTGATACAAAAGGCAGCCAAGTTACTTTGGCCATTGCTTGAGTTATGAGGCTTTTGGCTTGTTTATCCTCTTAGTTTTGCTTTTTTCTTCAACACGTGCTTTATAGATGTATTATCACAACATGTGCAGCCATTTTGGGTAGAATTTCACTTGATTTGCATAAACAGTGATGGACAAAATAATAGAAACAAGAGTCATTGTGACATTTCTAGCAAATTTAAAATAATATGATAAAAAGCAACGCATATATATGGAAAATAAATATAATTAAAAATTACAATAAATATGTAAAATAATTATATATAATAAATATAATAAATATTAATTAAAAAGTATAAAACCAAAAAAAAATTAATATTTTCCGAAGCAATTTAAAATGCAAATAATAATAATAATAATTTTGGTTTCTAATATATTTTCCATAATATAATAATAATAATTATGGTTTCTATTATATTTTCCATCATTGTATATGCTTATCAGTTGTTCAGCTAAAAAAAAGCTATTCCCAGACATTTTCGCATATTTCAATGTCTTTTCTTGTGCGTTGAGTCAAAAAATAAAAAGAAAGATTGCATTTTATCAACAGACAAGACAAGTCAGAGACAGATAAAGGGAAAGAGAGACAGAGACAGAGACAGAGTTATAGCGGTAAAGCGAGAGAGGGAAATAGCTAAAGTTTACCTGACAGACAGCTGGGAACTGTGAAAAAAACATTTTGCGACTTGTTGAGATGCAAGTGGAAATGGAAGTCGCAGTGTGGCATAAACAGGAAACAGGAAACAGGAAACACTCAGGACATGCTTATTACCTGCTGTTGACATTTCTCAGCTCAGTTCGCAGTTCGCAGTTCACTCAGTCGAAACGGAAGACGTGACAACGTTGGCTTCTTGTGTGTGATCCAAGTTGCAAGCCAGAATCAGAATCAGAATCTGGATTGCATGGCAGCTGTTCAGCAGTTCAGTTCGAACTCGACTACATTTATTGAAATTTCTGTGTCGGCTGCCTTTTAAATATTCGAATTCCAAGGAAATGCAAGTGAACTGAGCAACTGCAGCAGCTGATGGGAATTTGTTTTTTAAATTGTTTGCCTTCAACCCGTAGAGCCGTCAAATTGTCCTTGCTGCTTGCTAGCCTAGTACTTAAAGGTTACAAAGGCTTATAAGTTTGTGACAATGTCTGCCTGTTTATATTAATAATTTTTGTAAATTTTTTATGTTTTTTTTTTGGATTTCTTTTTATTTGATATTTTTGTTATTTAATAAATTTAAATATTTGTATTATTTGTTTAATTGTGTTTAAATATTTAAAATTTAATAAGCAACAAGTTGAATTTGTATTAAGATTTTTAGTGAATATATTTTTTTATTTTTATTATTACATAACATTACATACATATTTAATAAATAAAATATTTTTATTATTTGTTTAAAAGTCTGAAAGTATTAAAATTAGAAAAAGATACAAGTAAAACTTGTGTTTTAATTTTTAGTGCATAAATATTTTTTTTAAATTATTTTCACTTGTTTAAAATTTATTTTATAATTTTTTCTTTTATCTGAAACTATTTAAATCGAACAACAAATATATACAATTTTTATTTAAGTTTTTATTTTATTTTTCTTATTTATTTATTTTTTTTTATACTTGTTTTTACTTAATTACATTATTATTTATTTGTCTGCAAATATTAAGTTTTAATAAAGAAACAAATATAATTTAAACTTCAAGTTTTTGCGTATATGTATATCTTTGGGTAACTTTAATTTTTTTTAAATTTTTTATTAAATATTTGCAAATATTGAAATTTGAATAAGACATAAATACAACATGTATTTTAATTTTTTTTAAAAATTGCTTTCACTTTTTTATGTATTTTTTATTATTTATTTATTCATCTGAAACTATTTAAATTCAAACAATAAATAAATAAATACAATTTTTATTTGAGTTTTTATTTAATTTAATTTTGTATTTATTTAATGTCTGCAAATATTGAAATTTGAATAAGACATATAGTAAATACAACATGTATTTTAAGTTTTAGTGAATTTATTTTAATACATTTTTTTTTATCTATTTATTAATACTCATGTAATGTTACTGGACATCCAACAGTCGAGTATTTCGACAATAAAATTCTTGCTTGTTGTTTTGTTGCCTATGAAGAATTCCGAATTTGATTTGAATCATTCTCATCAGCAGCTTATTGAAAGCAACTCTCTCATTTATACAGCTGATTCAGTTGCTGATACTGTAGAAGAAAAAATTGCAACTAGGTAGTCGACAACTTTGTCATCAAACTGTTAAGGCGATTAAATTGCATTCGAGTGCTGCCACGCCCCCTTCTCAGCCCCCTAACTAACTGACCACATGAAAGGCTATAAAAGTAAAATCTTTTGAGCATTCGTTGATTGCATTGACCGACACTTTGCCAATGGCTAACAATTTGTAAAATTCCCAAAATGTGGGCGAATCCAACTTTTGTCTCTCCCACTCACTCTCACTCTCTCTCTCTCTCTCACTCTCTCCCTTTATCTTTTGTGCAATGTCAACTTTTGTGCTTGGCACGTGAAAAATGCGCTTGGCTCGTGGCTCGTAAGTAGCGTGTTTTGGCTGAAATATATATGACCGACCCCTCGATCCTTCGACCTTCCGACCCCCACCGACTTAACGACCCCCGTCGACCCCCTTTGACCCCGCATCGACCCACGCAGCTGGCCTGCACCACACTCTCAATGTGTCAATGACCAAATTGTGGATGTGCCACAAGGGACGTGGCATGCAACGCAGTCAGCTGTGCCACTCAACTCGCAGCAGGCACTGTCGACAATAGAAAACCTCCTTAATCAACAGCGAAAGTGTTTTTAGTTAAATGCGAAAAGACACTATTTAAATTTAATTAAATAGAAAATAAATTTCTGTTTATATATCATAGTCATAGTTTATTATATTATATACTATTATACTTTATTATATTGTACTACTACTAGTACATTATATTTTAACAGACTTTATTCGTCTTTTTTTCCTGACTGTGGCTTAAATTTAAAAGTACAAAGTTCTATTTGAATTTAAGTCATTATAAACCATCGTTAATCAACATCAAGTGTTTATTGCAAAAAAAAAGATACAATTTGAATTTAATTAAATACAAAATAATTATATAATTTATTTATCGTGAATTATTTGATGCTTATATATTTTTTAAGACTTTATTCGGGTTTTTTTTGCCTAACTATGAAAATAGTTGAATTTAATTGAGGTACTGAAATAAAATATAATAAAATCTTCTTAATCAACTTATAAACTGCTGACTGCTAATAAAATAGAAAACTTATTTCGAGTTATATATTTTTAAAAATATTGTCATTTATATAGTTTTGGTGCACTTTATACATTTTTTTCCCTTCTAAAATTTATAAAAAATTGTTTTTTTTAGTAGTCAAAAAATATTTTTAAACATTTATATTTTTAATATAATTACAGTACTTTTTTAGAGTCTTTTTAATGTGCATTTCATTAAAAGAACATATTAATTTTAATAACGTTTTTTGATTCAAATTTTATTTGAAATTTTTATAAAGTGTTTGTTTTTGACTGTCTTTCTCTACAGAAAATTTATACGAGCCCTTTACTTTGAGAATATTTTTGACTATATTAGAGCTTAAGTATATTTTAAATACTTTATTAGGTAGCTCTAATTTTACACATATTTTTTAATATGGCAACTATGATTTGAGAATAGCACAAATTAAATTTGAAATATATTTTTATTTAATAATTTTCACATTGTAGGTACTTATTTCTTAATACTTATTATAATTACTAAGTATTTTATTTGCCGATTGTCATACATTTTTTAATGCAATAAATTTTCTAGAGTTTTCAAAAGTATGTAGCTTAGTTTTAAATTTTAATTTTTAAGTCAACATATATGGTTATAATTTGTTTAGAATGTTACATTAATTTCATGCTTTACTTTCATACGGGGGCTTTAGTTTGAGCGCAGATCAATTTAAAATTGTTTTAAGTTTTCTACATTTTTTAATAATCTTTAGTTAGAGTATTTCATGCGTCGCCTTGACTCGACTGTCTGTTCTTGGTTGTTGTGGCTTAAGTTTTATGGTGCTCGGGTTACAAAGGCGACGCCAATGTCTGAAAGAATGTTACAGGCGAAGTGTCGAAAAACACTTTGTCCATTCCCCAATTTTCGCACCTTGGACGTGTCTCGATTTTGGTCTTGGTCCTTGACAGCTGTGCTGAGAATTCTCTCTCTCTACCTCTCTCCCTCTCACTCTCTCGCTCTGTCTATCTCTGTCTGCTATACATATTTTGCTATGCATGTCTCAAGCGCACTCAAGTGCTTCTGGCTACTTGTTCTTCTTACTGAGCGAAAACCTTCCACCTTCCGCCTTATCACAAAAAAAAAAAAAAAAAAAAAAAAAAAACTCACTGGCATAGAAAACCAAGCATCTTACACTCAGTTTCTCTTTTACTTAGGCAAATTTTGCAGCATATGTGGCTATTTTTGCATATCGTACACAGTCTGCTTTGCTTGTTACCTTTTTTACGAGTATCTTGCAGTACGAGTATCTGTATCTGTATCTGCAGCATAACTACTTAGTTTTTGCAATTTTCTTAAGTTCCTCAGCAGCTTGTTGACCTCATTTTGCTATTTCCACAACGCTTTGAGGAACTTTTACATGTTTTTTAGGGTGTTTTAATTAAGTTTAAAGTGATGCTGCCTTAATCTGACCTTAGCTTGAAGTTAAAGTTGCAGTTGAAGAGTTCTAGAGTGAAGTGAGGAAGTATGTATTCGTATTCGCTGACAGCAAATGCTTTTCAGTTAGTCAGTTAGCTACTTGACTTCTGTTTTTCCTTTTCATTTAATTTCCCTACCTCAAGGTAAACGCTGAACGCTCTTGTTCTCGACCAGGCTTTTGTTGTTTTGGCCCTGAACACTGAACAGTGAACACTCAGAGTACGAGTGCCTGGCAAGTGGTGCGCCAAATTCGTGAAACGGCTTTTGTAGTCAATTTTCCGTATGAATATGCAATTTGGCTCAATATTTGCCACGGTGGCGGCCGCTTTTGGCTTTCGGCTTTTCACTCTTGGCTTTGTGTGTTGGGGGCTGCTTCAAATTTACATACTACAAGCAAAAGTGCTGCGACTTAAGAGCTTGGCACAGCTTCAAAGATTTGGCCTATAAACGAATCAATCAGCTGGTTGAAGGGGAGAGAGGAGGGAGAGGAAAGCCCGTAGTCTATGACAACTCTAAAGTCAAAGGCTTAACATATGTAATACAACCCTAGGAGCAGAGCTCTAACCAGTTTTAAATTGGGTATAATATTTTTTTTATTTATTTGCCTGTTTGCTAAAAGAAGAAAGTCATCTCAAATGGAGTGTGTAACTTAAATGGAAATTTAAATTATTTTTTAACCAACTAATAATTCTTAATTAAATGTTTTTTAAATTTAAAAATATATTTAATGATAATATTTTTAGTTTCTTACATTATAAACATTGTACATTTAATTATTAATTTTTATATTCATTTATTTAAAGCTGTATATATTTCTATATTCATTTATTTAAAGCTGTATATATTTCTATATTTATTATTTTTATTTTGTTAACAAATTTAAAACAGTTTAAATATAAAAAGAATATTTATTTAATTACTTGTTTTCTATAATAAGTTACTTTTAAATAACGTGTGTAATACTAACTAAATATATGTAAATGGAATTAAAATATTTTTAAATTTTTTTTATAGATCAATATATATTCTTAATAATTGATAGAATCAAGACATAATTCTTATAAAGTAATTTGTAAACATTTAAAATTTTCTTTATCAAAATTACTTCAATTGCCTTATCTTATAAAAATTTTAAAAATATTTATGGATTTTTTTAAATAATTTATAATTTAATTTTACCTTTTAAATTTACTTCTTTTGTTTTTTAAAAACTTGTAATATTAATTATCATCTCTGTTATAAATGAATTCATCAAAAAATTAAGTTTCTGGGACGACATTTCCATAAACAAAAGTATTACATTGCATTACATTACATTGTAAATGTAAAAGAAGTTCTGCCTGAAAGCAACTCCAGTTCATTTAATGACTGCATAGTTTTTGTCTTTGCCAATGCTGCGTATGCGCAATAAATCCTTGACAACTCCTTGAAGCTTCTGTTTCTGCCGCACGCACTTGTTTTATGTCTGCTGCGGCATTAAATGTAAAACTGAAACTAACGAAATGAAATTTATGTGGCGCCTCCTGTGCCTGCTTCCCTCTGTCCCCCCTCTTACCCCTCTGTTCCCTTTGCCCCACTGTGCCCCTGCAACAAACGCGCAGCACTCGCAGCACTTTTACTTGCGAGACATGCTGACATGATAAAAAATATTTCGCAGACAGTGTCAGAGCAGTAGCTGGAAAATGCGAGTATAAATTTAAAAAATCATTTTAAAACTCGCGACAAGGGAAATTTGTAGGCTCTCCACGAAAGTAAATGAAAACTTCACCAATGGCAGTTATTGACTATGAGATACACTTTAATGTATACACAAAAAAATATTAAGAATATATATTTTTGAAAATTTTAATCTTTTTATTAAAATAATTAATTTTTGCCCCTTTTATCAGTGCTATTTTTACAACATTTAAAATAGTTCTTTTAGAACTTCTTTAAAATTATCAACAACATTATTTTAGTCAAGTAAATGTTGCAAGAAACTAAAAAATTCTCATCTTTGATTTCCTTAAATATATCTAATACTTCTTAGTTTTAGCCTTACTTTGTGTTGTTGCTCACAGCAATATCAAGTATCAAATATTTTTGCTAGTGTTTTTTAAATTTTTTTTGAAAATTGCTAAAATGGCAATTTATGTATGAAGAGGAAAAAGTTGGAAAAAGGGGTTAAAACAGTAATTTTTTCAAAAAATTTAAAAAAAATACTAGCAAAAATGTTTTGAACACTTTTACAAAAGTTCTAAATTTTCCATGGGTTTTTAATGGGTTAAAGAAATTTTTGTGTTATTTAAACGGAAAATTACTGATCAGATTATTTAAAGAATTCTGCATCAAATATTTAGTGTTAAAAGTATATTTTTTTTGAATAACTTCATACACATATACTTATTTTCCTGGGGTATTTAATTTATTATTTTATTCAACTCTATATAAATATTCTTTATAGTATTATTAATCCCTTCTTTTGCTTATCATACCCTACTTATTTTTTCTTCATTTTCTACAGTGTAAAAAAAATGAAAAAATTGTGAAAATAATATAATAAATGTACACAAATTGTGCACAAGGTCGTGTGGCAGCGATTCGTTTGCTCGTAAGCCACAAAAAAAATAAAAATGGCGTAACAAACATTTTTTTTTTTTCGTAATTTTGTAATGAATATTATTTATACACACACACACACACACACACAGAGAACCACAAAATTACACACCGGATGTAAGCACACACGTGGACAAGAAATAAATGTGTCCTGGGACAGCGACTTCAACTTCAAGTAGGCAGAAGGCGGCAGCAAATTACCATTAGCATAAACTCACACTCATACACACACCTATACACACACAAACACACACAGATACATACACGTGCAGTCGTAGAGATTAGTGTTTATTGCATATATGCACGATGATGGTAAAAATAATAGAACCAGGGTATCAAACCGAAACGAATATCGTTTTTAGTTACGGTTTCGGTTTCGCAAAGTTTTTATATAGCGCTTATGAAACGGTTACCGGTTTTTTTTGTATGTTTTAGTTTCAAAATGCCGGCAAGATTTCGGTTCACAAAAAAAATATTAAAAAATTATAAAGAAATGTAAGTTTTAAAACAAACATTCAAAAATTTCAAAAATTAATTTCTTTTTATTGAAATCAATATATAAATTTAAAATGATAATCCAAAATATTTAAAAAGCCGTTGATTACACTTAAATAAAAATTTAAAATTTTATGCTGGACCGATTCGAAATTAACCGTTACACATGAGTCGGTTTCTTGACGGTTATTTTAAATTTTAAAACAAAAATTCAAACATTTCAAAAATTAATGTCTTTTCATTGAAATCAATATATAAATTGGAAATAAAAATCCAATATATTAAAAAAACCGTTGGTTACTTTTAAATAACAAATTTAAATCCGATTTGAGATTAACCGTTAAGCATTAGTCGGTTTCTTAACGGTTATTTTGGTTTGAATAAATTCGGCTAATTGGTTTTGATAGAATAAAAAAGTTCTACCAACTTCAATCGGGTATTACCGGTTACGGTTGCGATTGCGGTTGCGTTTTTAATCCCTGAAAAATGGATTATTTTCAAAAAAATGTTTCAAAATTTAATAAAACAACGGAACTCTATATTCTTGCGCAGTTTTTTATCATATAATTAAATACTTGGTTTCTATTATTTTGTCCACCTCTGTACATTAGTATTTACACGACGACAGCGAGTCGAGTTTAATTGCGCGTGTTATGAATTAAAATTCCTTGGGTCGACTTTTGGCTTGAGATTGGGTTTGGGTTTGGGCTTAGGGATCAGGTTGGAGCAGAGACTGAAACAGAGGTAATGAATCGATAACGTGGCTAATACGAGAAATGATAAGTTAACACTCTGGTTTGAGTGCTAACTTGGCCTTATACTTTCGGGAATGTTTTTCAGCGCCCCAAAATCGAACTTGGTAATTACAAATTCTGTTCTGTTCTGTTTCACGAAAATTGTTTTCAGTCTGCAACCCAAAGAAAAAAAGAAAAGTTGTATAAAGAATGCATGTTTTATGAGCATTTTGTTGGCCAAGAAATGTGTACGATGATGATTAAGCCAGTTTCCAGTTTGGCAGATAAAACAAAGTTGAAATATTCAATCATCCTTTTGAATTGCTTAAATCATCTCTTATGACAGCTGCAATTTAAATAAGAAATTTTATTTTATAACTAACAATAAATAAAGCTGAGACCAGGCCGAGTTTGATAGCCAACTTGTTGGTATTTTGGCCAACTCATTTAATTTTATTATGACAAGGCAGTAAAACTGTTTCGACAGCAAACTTGACTTCTCTTTTTTACACAATTTCTTTTTACGTTTCGCTGAATGCCGTCTGGAAAATTTCAGTAAACGCGATTTTTCTTCTTTTTTTTCCCCTGTTGGCCAAAACTAAACGTTGTTAGCCTCCTTGATGGCAAGTGGTGAAATGGGTAAATGGGCAAATGGTTCGCAAAATTGATGGCACTTTAATAGAAAAGAAAACGCGCTCTGTGAAAATCCAGTGTCCTGTCCGGGGACAGGTACGAGAGCTGCGATGATAAATTGAAAAATAATACCTATTGAGTCGACTTTGGGTGTAAGTCCGGCCAATTGATATATGTGTCTTTTACGTGGACTTCAGCTGCCTTTTCTTTTACTTCTTCTTGGAGTCAGATGACTCGAGACTTGTATTTTGTCCACTTGTATTTGTGTCAGGTTTCCCTATTTACTCACTTTTCACTTGCTACAAATTTCATTTGCAGCTAGGTTTTTTTATTTTGCTACACTTTTTATCAGGGACGTAACACTTTTAATTTTTTTTTCATGAAATTAAAAAACAAGAGGTTTTTACTGATTTTTATAAACAAAATTATTTTTAATTATTAAAATTAATGTATATGATAAAAATAAAAAATAATTATTATTTTTCTATTTTTATATAAAAATTTAACCCTAACTCTTATTTCCAATTTTAATTATAAAAATTGACAATTTTTATTATATATAATATTAATCTAAGTAGATAATCAAATATACATATACACGTGTGTACATGCATTTGTATACACATATTATATATCAATTGAAAGGTGTAAATGCTTAGATCATATATGTACATATGTATGTGGCTTCTTTGGTTCAAAAGATATTTGAATTCTATTTTTATTTTAAATTTTTACAATAAAAATTGACAATTAACTCTTATTATTAAATTAAAAAAATAATAATTATTTTTTATTTTTATCATATAAATTAATTTTAATAAATATAAATAATTTTTTATAAAAATTGCAAATAAAAGTTTATTCTGTTTTCGAATTTGGCGTTCAAAAAAAACATATATCTGTTTTTCCCACTATTATAGGACGCTTTTTTTTTAAGCTCATAACTATTATTTGCAGTCCTTGCTTTTTATTATATTTTTATTTTCATTTTTTTATATGTTGTCAGTTTCTTTAACTGCATTTAATGAGCTATAAATTAATGTTTAATTCAGCGAATTAAGCTAATTATACATTGATAATTTAATTGCAGCATTTTGAGCACAAAATTATAACTCAATCAACTGCAGGTTATTTGATTAACATATTTAGCAATAATTTTTTCATATTTCAATTTGAATTTAATTTACTTAGCACTTCATTTACTGCCATTTTTTTAATTAAAATATGCAGCATTATTATTTTCATACTTAGTTAAGTGCTTCACACATTTTTTTTCTCGTTTTAATAAATGCTTCATTAATCCAACGACAAGGAAAAAACAATGTCATAAATTCATGTATTTGTCAGAGATGATAATGAGGTGCGAGATATTTATTGATTATTACGCTTAGCTGGTTTTTCAATCATTTATTGTTGCGACCCATTTTACGCAGGGATAGAAAGAGAAAGTGAATGGGGGTGAGAGTGAGAGGAAAAGCAGCTAATCAACTGTCATTTGGCAAATGGAAATGGAAACATGCCATAAACATGGCTCACATAATCATAAAGGAGCCCAGATAAGATTCAAATGCATACAGAGTGCTATCGAGGCCATAAAATGAAGACTAGCAGATACCCTAGATATTAATTTACGTTAAATTAATTGCGATTGATTTATTTATTTATTAATTTAAGTGTTTTTAGTCAAATATGAAATTATTTGCTCTACTAAAAGATACCCTATATGTTGAGTGAGTGTCTATAAGTTAAATAAATTGCTTTTAGCTTGACTTATTTACTGATTTAGCACTAAATTTAATAAATAAATAAATAATGATCAATTAGAAAATCATGTGCTTGATAAGCAGATACCCTAGAAATTCTGTGTGCTCAAAATAAAGACCGTAAATTTATTTAAGATCGACAGATGGTTGATTGAACTTAAATGTTATTATTAGAATTTTGTATTTTATTTAAAAATTGTATAAAATTTAATTTCTTTTAATTTATTTCCTTTAAATAAATAAAAATAAATACCCTAGAATTGACTGCATTTTAGATTGAATGATTGTTAAGTTCAAATTAGTTTTATTCAAGTTATTGCCTTCAATTTTAAATAACTTTTACTATATTTCTAAATTTACTAGAGTTTAAAAATGCAATTTTAAAATGTAGCCCTAACATTTTGTAATCAAGCCAAAATGGCTAAAATTGGCAAATTGCGAAAAGTGTGAGGAAGCGTTAAGCACAAACAGGATAATTGAAACAAAAGGGCTTGTAAAGTTTGTTGTGTCCTGTTGTTGTCCTTTCATTCTGCAATCTATGTGCAAATGCAGCTCGAGTGGAGCTCAAAACTCGGTGACAATTACCTTGACCTAAGCGACAAACAGAGAGAGAGGGCGAGAGTGGGGGAGAGAGAGTGGGTTAGTTCCTGTCGTGTCCTATCAACAGGACTCTGTTTTTATTTTTTCTCTATTTTTGTTTTTGGCAATGAAATGTGCAGTTTGTGCCTTGTGCTGTGGTCGCTTTATGTCCAAAATGTGTGCCAACTGTCGCTCTGTTTATTTGTCTGTCTCTCTCTGTCTCTGTCTTTCCCTCTCTCTCTTTCCCTCTGTCACACTCTTCCGCTATTTAGTCCTTTTTCTCTATATCTCTCATGTTGCAGCTGCTTTTCGTCGACGCTTTATGAATGCTTAATTACAAAATGCTGTCATTTGTGTGTGTGTGTGTGTTTGTGTGTGTATGTGCATGTGTGTGATACACGTGTGTGTTTTCACCTCGACAAATATTTGACTGCGAACTCACGACAGACCAAACCATGTGAGAAACCTACTTTAAATCCCTTAAGTGGCTTAAAATTGTACAATATACCCTACTGACTATGCAAATTATAGGGTATACAATGCATTTAATTTTGCATACATTACAGAGCGAGCTGTAAAATAAAATAAAATTTATTTTCTTAATTATTTTCTCTTTTACTTGATTTTAAAAGCCTATAAAATAATTTAATAATACAATTTTCAATATTTGAAAGAATCGAACTTAAGATAATGAGATTAATTTTTTTTTTTTACTAATATATTTTAAAAAAATTAATAATGTTATGTAATTACAGTTGAACTTCCCTAATTTGAATCCCCGTTATCCAATGAAAAGTATTCGACTTATAAAGTTATTTTTCTTAGGTTTATTAATTTTGTTTAAAATTATTTATTTACTTAATTTTTTTTCTGGCATATTTGTAGCTTTTGAAAACCCTTTTGAGTTTATTACATTATTCGAAATACAGCTAATAAAATTAGAGACGGTCAATATTATAAAAGTATTAAAATTAAGGTTTTTGCTAAAATTTTTTTTTATTTTTTAATGATTTTCTTTTACAAGCCTATAAAATAATTTAAAAATACTATTTATATGCAGCCAAAATTTAAAATTGTTATAAATGAATATTGTGTAAAATAAAAACAATTTGCTTTCTTAAATGTTTTTCCGTTTTCCTTGATTTAATAAGCCTGTAAATTCATTCTATAATACAATTTATGGACAGTCTATTTTAAAATAATATCAAGACTGGGATTTTTGTCAAAAAATTTCGAATTTTTGTCTAAAAAGTGCATCGAGACTTAATTTTTATTTATACTACACACAGTGCAAAATAATGTCACATTTGGTGTCAGCTTATGCTCCCTCCACATTTATACTCTTGACTGTTATTTCCCCCTACCCCAAAGACATACGCGTGGCAGTCTAAGCTACCCCTTTTCCTCTTCTTTTTTATCTCACTCTGTCGCTCGTTCCCTTTCCCTTTCTTATTTGCTGTCTCTGTCAGTTGTCTGTTAGCTTTGAGTTGCCCAGCAGCATTCACTGATTGCGGCACGAGTTGTTTTTGCCACTGCAAACAAAGTTTTTCCAAGAAGAGACAGAGAGCAAAAGGAGAGACTCAGATTCTGACTGGGACTAGTGTCTCGTGTCTAGTGTCCGCTGTAGCATAAGTTGAGGCATTACGGTCAAAATTATGAGTGGCAAGTGGCAAGTGGCAGACACGTGTCCCACACATGTTACAGTTACAGTCCGCCTGCCACAGATGCAACCAAATCCGGTTTCACGCACACGTTTCTTTTCTCTTTCCTCCTTTCAACTTATATTCTTACTATACACGCATGAAAAAAATGAGATAATAAATATAAAAATATACTTTTTTATTTAAATATTTTTTTAATATATTGAAATTATAATTGGGAAATGTATTAAAATAAAATACAAAGAATTGTTTTAAAAAATAATTTAAAAATTGTCATTGATTAGTTATATAGTTTTCTATTATTTTTTACTTATTTTAATATATTTTCCCCCCTCCAATTTCACTAAATTTTATTCTTATACACATATTAAAAAAAGAAAAAAAAATAAATTCTGTATTTTTTTTATTTTACAATTTAAATAGAAATCTTTTACAATGTATTCTAAAATAGTTGTAAAATTTATAAAATATTCAATTGAACTTAGTACGTCAAGTAAAATAAGTTCTGTCTGTTTTGGTTTCTAAAATTTAAACAATAAACGTAGAAAAATTAAATATAAAAAATTATTCTTTTAAACAAAAAAGGTACTTAAAAGGTACAAAAAATTTCGTGAAATAAAACAAGTTAAACCAAAGCGTATATAATTGTATTTCACAGAATTTTTCTCAGAGTTGTTTCTACTAAGGCTTCATCTGTGCTGAAGTAAAATCATAATATCGAAAGCAACATTAAAGTATCGCTAAATCAGCGTAAATAATTGAACAGTTTAATGGTCACACGCTGCGTATGCGCAATGCGCAAAAATCATATATGTTGACCATTAAAGCCAAATGGTAGCTAACGGCAATCAACACACAATCAAATGTTGAACAAAACTACACAAAATACCTCCCAGAAAAAAGGAAAGAAATTAAAAGCACTTGTGTCTTGTGGTTTTTTGACCAGCATAGAAAATTGTTGTTGACAACATTTCCACATTTCCACATTTTCACACGAATTTCTGCTTGTTTTCCGTGTCAATTGCAGCCTCTGACAACAGCGACATTTTGTTGTCTTGTTTTTTTGTACAATATGAGTTAAATTTGTTGTCTTCTAGTTGAAGTTTCGTTTCCATCCCTCTTCAACTTTCAGTCTTAACTTGCCTAATTGCTTTGCTTTGGCTTTGGCTTTTGTTGCCACTTTTACTTTACAGTTTTAGCCACATTTTGACTCTGTTGTTGTTTCTGCTTTGTTCCTAAAGTTTTTCACACATTTTGTGTTTTGTGTAGTTTTTTATACACTTGCAGGGGGTATTGAAATTTTGTCACGAAATTTATTTATTCATTTCATAGAGAAGTCGAAAATAAAAATAATATTAAGAACTTAATTTGATAACTAATTATTATGATTATAATACAAAATTGATTTAATTTATTTATTTAATTTATTTTATTTATTTAATTTATTTAATTTATTTAATTTATTTAATTTATTTTATTTATTTTATTTATTTTATTTATTTTATTTATTTTATTTATTTTATTTATTATTTATTTTATTTATTTTATTTATTTTATTTATTTTATTTATTTTATTTATTTTATTTATTTTATTTATTTTATTTATTTTATTTATTTTATTTATTTTATTTATTTTATTTATTTTATTTATTTTATTTATTTTATTTATTTTATTTATTTTATTTATTTTATTTATTTTATTTATTTTATTTATTTTATTTATTTTATTTATTTTATTTATTTTATTTATTTTATTTATTTTATTTATTTTATTTATTTTATTTATTTTATTTATTTTATTTATTTTATTTATTTTATTTATTTTATTTATTTTATTTATTTTATTTATTTTATTTATTTTATTTATTTTATTTATTTTATTTATTTTATTTATTTTATTTATTTTATTTATTTTATTTATTTTATTTATTTTATTTATTTTATTTATTTTATTTATTTTATTTATTTTATTTATTTTATTTATTTTATTTATTTTATTTATTTTATTTATTTTATTTATTTAATTTATTCAATTTATTCAATTTATTTTATTTATTTTGTTTATTTTATTTATTTTATTTATTTTATTTATTTTATTTATTTTATTTATTTTATTTATTTTATTTATTTTATTTATTTTATTTATTTTATTTATTTTATTTATTTTATTTATTTTATTTATTTTATTTATTTTATTTATTTTATTTATTTTATTTATTTTATTTATTTTATTTATTTTATTTATTTTATTTATTTTATTTATTTTATTTATTTTATTTATTTATTTATTTTATTTATTTCTTTTATTTGTTTTATTTATAGTTTTTATTTTATTTATTTGATTTTTTTAATGTATTTGATTTATTTTATTTGTTTTCTTTTTTTTAACATATTGTTTTCAACAAATTTATATAAAATCCGGACACCATCGAAAATAAAAGTTCTTTTCAAGGGTATCACTGACATCGTTATTTGTTTTTTAAATTTTTCTTATTATTTTTTTTGGCATACTTTGAAGTTTTTAGCCACAATATTCTTTGGTTTTATTTTGCGACTATTGTTGACATTTACTTCACGCATTTTTTTGTTAGCCCTTTGTATTATCCACAATAGGGGGAAAACTAAACTAAAGCTAACACTTTAAGTTTATATAATATATTCAGCATATGGCCAGAAATCGATTGATGTGGGCTTTGTTGCTTTTGAGGGATTTCAATTAATTTTGCAGACTTGTTGTTGTCGTGGATAGACAGACAGACAGCTGCCCCAAGTTGGGGCTTCACTTTGACTGGACTCACTCTCTGCCTCTCTCTCTCTCTCTCTCTCCCTCTCTCTCCCTTTGTTACTCCTGTTTAATCTCAACATAATTTTCAAGTGCACTGCTGTGCTTATCTTGTCTAGAGACTTGCATGCTATAAAAATAAGCCTTAAAATTCATACAACTTGATTTAAAGCTCAGCATGTGGCAAGTGATTTAAACATGCCACATTTGGCTGGGCTACACTTAATTGAATTCAGCGTGGGGCATTAAAGTAATAAACAATATTGCTTAAATTGCTTGGCCAGCCTCTTTTGGTAAATAATACGTATACGCACATTAAGCCACAGAGCACAGACTTCAGAGAGAGTGCGAGGCACATTAGCATCTTTGTCAAGTTCGCCTCGGACCGGAAGCAGCTGAAATGGAAGCGAAAATGAAAATGGCAGCCAGTCACGTAACGTAACACAACTTGTTGATGGCTCTGACGGCAACAGACCTCGGATCTATTCAGTTATTCTGACTCTCCCAGTCAGGCCCCTAAGTGCGTTGTGGCAATGAAATGTGGCAAACACTTGGCAGAATGTCAATTTAAATGATCTAATGAAGTTGTTGCGACCATTAGCAGTTGGCATTATTAAAAGCAGCATTGAATAATGGGCCATCCATAGCCAGGCCTGACTGTAGCCAATTTCAATTACAATTCCAGCCAGGGATGGCTATCAAACAAAAATTATTGAACTTTAAAATTAAAGAAAAATATTAAATATAGCACATTTTGTGTCGCAAAGAAAATATCTTATTGAAATTATTAAATCTTAAAAAATAGATCTTAATAAATTAATTAAGCATTAATAATTTTGTTATTTAAAACCTCAATTAATATGTGTATTTTAAAACTGATATTGAAATTTGAAAAAATATATCTACATGATATTTTTGTGTTATAAAATTTCGTATTAATATTATCATATTTTTAGACAAAAATTTTGGCAATATCATCTTCAATATCGTTTAGATCGATATACTTCAGATAAATTTAAATTCATTAATAAACACCTTAATTAATTTATTTGTTAATTTAACAGCCGACACAACAATATAAATTTCAATTACACATTTAAAAATTAAATAATTTTGAAAAACATAATAAATTAAATGAAAAAGAAATTTATTTTAATATTTTACCTACGGTTTAATAAAATTTAATTTAACTCAAAACACTTTATGGATTTAGTGAAAATCAATAAAATTATTATTTGTAATATTGCTTATTAAAAGTCACAAATTATTTTTAGAAAAGTGCCAAATTCACCTGAAATTATTGATGTTGGAATTGTATATCTGTGCCATAAAAGTTCCACTAAAAATATCATTTCTTAATAAATATTGACCATGTCGCATTAAATATCGAATATAATGATAAACATCTGTTTAATTTAAATACATAAAATAAGCACGCAAATAAATAAATTTTCAAAGTTCTATAGTTGTATTATGAATGAAGAATGATTTAATATTAAATTTTACTCATTGTAATTAATGAATCAAAAATCAAAAATTAAATGCTCAGTAATATTGATTGGAATAGTTACAAATAAATTTTAAATGGTTTTTCTTAACTTTAATATCGCTATCAGCAAATCTCAACCCATCCCTAACTGCAGCCAATTTTAATTACAATGCCAGCTGCCAGCTGTTTTCAATTGGCCTGGCCAGTACATTGTTATGGCTTAATAATGTTGGCTAATGGCTGAGCTCGCTGTTGGCTGTTGGCTGCTTGTTTCGCTCATTAGCTGCAGATGTGGCCAACACTGGATTATGTGTCTATTGGCGTGTCAATACTCGCACCAATGCCACCTTCGACTTGGCCTAATCGTAGCCAACAAATTGCCATGGCTTTCATTTGACTTTTGGCCAAGAGTTGGGCAAGAAAGTTTGACTAGTGAGAGTTTGACCACTTGACCAAATCACATTACACATGCCATGAATGCAAAATCCGATAAGCTGCACTACACACACACACTCAAATATATCACACACATTTAGTTCTTTTTATTTGACAATTTCGAAAAATATTCCATGTTTTCGGACAGATCTTTCAGTTGGATAAACACAACATACGCAAACATGTGTCGGTTAATCTGCAAAGACAAAAGTTTTAATTAAACAAAAGAGATACACAGAGAGTGAAAAAGAGGGAGAGTGAGAGAACGAGTGAGAGAGAGAGATAGAGCTTGCCGTCACAGCTGCAACTGGAAAGTTCAGCAAACCAAATGCGGTTGACAAAGTGCAAAAAGTCAAAAATGATGCCACCAACTGCAACTGCTGCCTTTCATTGAATGTTGTCAGAATTTTTAGTGTTAAAATATCTTATCTGAGAAAAAAAATAGATGTTAACTTATAACACAAAAAAAAAGACAGGAATCGTAAGGATTATACTCACTAAAATAAAAAAAAATCTTATTTTATCAAAGTCTTTAATAAATAATCTTCATTTTTTTCGAAGTGAAAAATATTTGAATTAATGGTGAAATAATATTTTTTTTATATTCTTTACTCTCAGTGATATTATCTTCTTTTTTTTATAGATAATGTAATGCTAAAATAAATATACACTTAATAAACATTTCCAATATTTTTAAAGAATTAAATAATTTAAGAGGCTCAAATATTTATCTTGATAAAAACTGATTTTTAATTTATCAAAATTATAAAGTAAGAAAATTACAGAAGGCGTATCTTTTATAATTTTTAAATAAAATAAAATTATTTAATTATTTGCATTACAGCAATTAATAATAACACCTTTTTTTTATTGTGAGTAAAAAAATATTTATTTATTTTTTTTTATTTTTTTCACTCTATGATTAAAGAGTAATCTTAAAATAAAAATTATTAATAAATATTTCAAATATTTTTTTTATTTGTATAAAAACTAAAAAGGTATTAGCTTTTAAAATCATTAACATAGCCTAGTCTAGTTAAAAATGAAACGTGACAACACTGCTGCCAATTCCGAATTCTTGCTTTGCTACAACATCAACAACGTTGCGTATACGCATTGTGTGTCAAAGTTTGACCTGCAGCCCAGGAGAAATGTGCGGAAATCATTGCTTGGCTTTGTAAATGGAATACAAACGACTTCTAACTGCATTTCTTTGCACTGAACAAAAACTTCATCAGCCTGTATGTGTGTGTGTGTGTGTAAGTGTGCTTGGGGGCGTATGCGTAATATTGATTGCACAGAGAGAGAGAGTAGCATCTCAATGGCCAACTGACTCACAAAGCGTTTGCACAGGCGTGAGCAACAATTTGGCCCAATTACTTGGCCTAAACTGTGCTGGACATGAGAATTTATGGTCTGTAAAGAAAACTTTATTCTATTCAGTGTGTGTGTGTGTGTGTGTGTGTGTGTGTGTGTGTGGGCTTATGCAAAGGACAGTTACGAGTGTATCTTGACAGCTTGTCCAATAAATTGTATTCAGCTTAGACGTGATCTGTTTTTTTTTTTCTGCTTATAAATTTCGTGTATTGGAAATTAGTTTAAAATTTAATAAGCTCACATTTTGCGTGCATTTTCTTTTGCTTTCCCATTTCTCCAATTAATAGCAATTTTTGTATCCGTGAACTTAAACTTGAGAATGAGTTTTTTATTTTCCATTTGCATGTTACATGAGAATTTGTTGGCAGTGAAAAAAGCTAGAAAATGAAAATAAGGGCAACACGTAATTGTTTGGCCTTTTTACACGAACAGGGCCGATAAACCTGGCACTTAATGGCAAACAAAATTTGCTACATTAAATTATTTATTTTTGTTAGTTTACAAGTATTAAAAATAAAGTTAAGTATATTTTAAAAATAAATAATAATAAATGAATGAACAACTGAATTTAATTTTATAAATTCAACTTAAGATTTGTAACTAAAATTAAAAATAATAATAAAATAAAATAAATATATTTAAATAATAATATATTTAAATAAAATAATAAATTTAATAATTAATTAATTAATAATAAATAAACTTTATAAAAAATATTAATAAATAAATAAAAGTTGAATTTTATTATATACTAATTTAATATTATAAAAGGGGTATTTAAAAATAAATAAAATAAATTAAATAAATCAATAGGATTTACTTATATAATTAATAACAGTATTTGAATCTCTAAATTGTTAAACTTTCTTCTGAAATATTTATGAATATATAAATAAATAAATAAATAAACTAATAAATAATTAAATAAAAATAATTAAAATAAATTAAATAAATCAATAGAATATATTAATATAATTTATAATATTCAAATTTCTAAATTGTTAAAATTTCTTCTGAAATATTTATGAATATATAAATAAATAAATAAATGAATGAATGAATTAATAAATAAGTAAATAAACACTAATATGTAATATTTTCTCTTATTTATTTTTTTCTAGGCTGCCGAGAACTAACCAAATAATTTAAACACACTATCGAAAAGGTGAAGAGGCAAAATTAATGAGCAGGCGGAGTTGGAGCTGCTGTGGCAATGTTGACAGGTCGCAGCCGAAACACAATAACAATAACGACGCATAAGCACAGCAAGAAGAGCGTGACAAATTGAAGGAGGAGGAGGAGGCGGAGAAGTCGAAGGACTTCTTGACTGACTGGGCAGTCAAGCGACTAGCCAAGCAGCCACAGAGCCAAACAGGCAACCAACCAAAGAACGAACCAGCATTGACAACATGGTCACGAACATGTCGCAGCCACATTATTGCGGCGCCAGCGTCGATGATTTTCACACAAAGTAAGTGGCGAGTGAGACGGAGACAGAGAAGAGAGAGAGGTGTCAAATGGGGGGCCATGTGGCATGCAACGTGTGGCATTATGGCAGGAGGCATACACAAAGACTGTGGGGTCATTGTGCCTGCCGCCATGTCAGCATATTAATTACTTTTTTAAATGTAATTTACATAATGATTTGCTTACCTACGTGATAACTGATGTGTAAATAATGAAATCATTTGTGTAATTACCATGAAATATATTTTGTAGCTGCTGTTAGACCGTGCGTATACGTAATAAGAATAAGCAACATGCATAGACAGGAGTAAATTATCTCTATTCCATTTCCATTGCAAATTACTTACTTGACTTTAAGGCAAATTTACTTCCTTAATTCGAAGAGAGTTGAAGAAGAAACTTGGAATATAAAATTTTTTTTGTATTTCAAAATTATGCGTGCAAAGAAACTTTTTGTATAATTAAACTTAAATGATATTTTGTTTAAATATTTAAGGAGTTTAGTTCAAGAAAAAATAAAGTAATTTTATTTATATTCTGATTAAGTAAGCGCAGCATATGAATATTTAAAAATTATTTAAACAATTTATAAATTACTTTTGACATTATGAAACATATCTAAAGCATTTAAAAATGTTTTTGTTTTATTTTTATACAATTTTAAAGCATTTAAAAATGTATGTTTAATATTTGAATATTTAAAGAATGCAGTTAAATATCAAAACTTATTTATAAATTATGTATATAATTTACAAATACTTAAACGCTGCGTATACTTAATCAGAATGTGATTTTCTGTTTGTTAGCTATGAATATATAGAAATGTTATAATTCCATGAAAGCTTAAGAATAATGAAACCTTTTTAATTAGTACTTATTCAAATAACGAATAATTACAATTTGTTTTTAATGAGTTATTTAAACTTTTAGATTTTTAAATTAAATATATTAAAATTAAAAGTATTAAAAATAAATTTTACTTACATAAAAGCTCAAGAAAAATGATACCCTTTTTTAATACCTATTAAAATATAAAATTATTGCTGTATTTTATTGATATTAAATTAAAACTTTTTGATTATAAATAAAATATGAAAAAAAAGTAAATTAATTAATTTAAAATTTTTTAATATTTTTCAGTACTTTTTAAAAATCCAAATTCTTATTATTATTTTATTTTTTTAATTTGTAATTTTACTCAACGAGCTTTCTGCTTATTACAATATTTTATAAATATTAAATAAGAAATAAATAAATTTTGACTTATAAATAAAATGTATTAAAATAAAATAAATATTGTTGTTTCTCCTTTTCAGCTATAAATACATTCATGGATACTTCTCGTTGATTGTGTGCATACTGGGAACCATAGCGAATACTCTGAACATAATCGTGCTGACTCGAAGGGAGATGCGTTCACCGACGAATGCGATACTCACGGGTCTGGCCGTGGCCGATCTGGCCGTGATGTTGGAGTACATACCCTACACGGTGCACGACTATATACTCAGTGATCTGCTGCCGCGGGAACAGCAGCTGAGCTACAATTGGGCGTGCTTCATCAAGTTCCACTCGATCTTTGCCCAAGTGCTGCACACGATCTCCATTTGGCTGACAGTCACGTTGGCCGTGTGGCGTTACATAGCCGTCAGTTATCCGCAGCGGAATCGCATTTGGTGTGGCATGAGAACCACAACGATAACGATTGCGATGGCGTATGTGGTGTGTGTGTTGGTGGTGTCACCATGGCTTTATTTGGTTACGGCCATAGCCAAATATCAGCTAACACTCGATGCCAATGGCAAGACGATTAAATCGCTGCCACTGAGTCAATATGTTATTGATAGCGACAATGAGCAAATAACGCTGCAAGTAATGTCCAGCACCACACCGGAAATGTACTACAACACTACTACAGTGAGCACCACAACAACAACAACTGCAACACCACCAACACAACTTGGACAACGCAATATAACAGTGTATAAATTATATCACAGTGAATTGGCTCTGAATGATCTGCCGCTGAGAAATGCCACGTTTCTCATTTACAGTGTTTTAATTAAACTGATACCCTGTTTTGCACTGACTGTACTCTCGGTGAGGTTGATTGGTGCCTTGTTGGAGGCCAAGAAGCGTCGCAAAATACTCGCCTGTCATGCGGCCAACGATATGCAGCCGATTGTCAATGGCAAAGTCGTGATGCCCAATCAGCCCAAGAGTTGTAAACTACTCGAAAAGGAGAAGCAAACGGATCGCACCACTCGCATGTTGTTGGCGGTGTTGTTGTTGTTCCTCATCACCGAGTTTCCACAGGGTATTATGGGACTGCTGAATGTCCTGCTCGGCGATGCGTTTCTCATGCAATGCTACCTCAAGTTGAGTGAGTAAATTACTTTGTTTTGACATCAATCATACGCACTGTTGGCCACTGTTCATTGGTCAACTGTCATTAGCCGTCATTTGCAACATTAATAAATGCCTTGTTTACCACTTGAACGGATAAATAAATAAATAAATACATTATTTGTGCGACCATTTGCTGGCCTTGAACTTCGCAGACAAAGTGACGCCATTTTGATTGCATTTATTATATTACAAAGTCAACGTAAAGTCAACTTTAAATCGTATGCTCAACTCAATTTGGAAAATATATATTTTAAAAATATTAATAATATTTAAAAAATAATATATGAATTGCCTACATATTTCCAAATTGATTGTGCAACTGACTTTCCAAGTGACTTGTATAATTAGATGGAAGGAAAATGTTTTTGGCTCAAGAAAATTATTTAAATAAATATTTATAAATAAATTTGAATCTTAAAATTATCTAAAACTAGATTAAGTTGCCACTGAAGGTAACTGAAAACTTGCTTAAATAAAATATGTATAGAAATTTTGTATTAAATAAAAAGAAAAACTATTAAAATATTTATAAATTGTCTTTAGCCCAAGAATATTATACAAGTAAATATTTAAAATTTAAATAAACGCCTGAAAGTTATAAAATAAATTTATAAATTAACTTTTTTTTTCAAATAATAAATTGCCTTCATATCAGAGTCTAATTTATATAATTGAATGAAAGAAAAGTTAATTAAGCCCAAGAAATGTACACAAAAAAAAATTAAATTATTTTATAAATTGACTTTAGCCCAAGAAATTATACCAATAATTATTAAATTTTTTTTAATATTCTTTTTAATTTTTAAGCAATTAATAAATTGTCTTTAGCTCAATAATATAGTTCATTTAAAGACTTAAATATCTTAAAATTTCATCTAAATATTAAAGGCAATTTATAAATTGTGTTTAGCTTAAGAAAATTATAAAATTGAATATATGAAATATTTTAAAAATTTATGAAATTATTAAAAGCAATTTATAAATTGACTTCATTTTTTCTCCAAGTAAATAAACAGTGCGTATACTTAAAAATAAATTCTAAAATATTTAAAAAAAATTTAAGTAGTTAAAGTCATTGAGAAACTTAATTTTTTAATTGAGTGCGTTAGCAAATAAATTCTATTATTATAATAAATATTTAAATATATGAAAAAAAAAATGCAAAAGCAAAATTAGAAAACTTTAAAACTAAATACTAAATAAATACGTTAGAGTACTAAACTAAACTAAACTTAAAATACAAGAAAATATAAAAATGAATTGAGAAAAGCACATTTTAATTATTAAGATATAGAAAATGAATTTTAGTATAGTACATTTCTTAATATTTTAAAATGTTTGGTATGTTCTTATAATTGATTTCTTCATTTTTCTTTTTAAATTTTGAATATCTCATTTTAGGCGACTTGATGGACATTCTGGCGCTTATTAATTCGAGCATCAACTTCATACTGTACTGCTCGATGAGTCGCCAGTTTCGCAGCACGTTCACGCTGCTGTTTCGGCCACGTTGGCTCGACAAATGGCTGCCGCTGTCGCAGCACGACGGCGATGGCCGGGACGGAGCGGGCGGGGGACGAGGACGAGGCGGAGGAGGGGGATATGATGGGTATGGAAGGCAGCGTTTGGTGCACACGGATGCTGTGAGCAAGAGCATGGCCATTGACAATTTGGGACTGACGACACAAGTGACAAATGTGTAGCACGAGTGCAGCAGGGCAGTGTCAACAACAGCAACAACAGCATCAACAACAGCAACAACAGCTTCAACAACAGCAGCAACAACAACAGCAACAACAAATGTTGCTGCGTCTGATGTTGATGGATGTGCCAACGAAATTGGCGCTGCTAACGACATCTGCGTGGTTGAAATGCTGCAACCCAAAGACACTGCCAGCAACAGCAACAACATCAGCAACAGTAACAGCAACAATTGTCGCAACAACAACAGCAACAATAGAACAGGCAGAGAGTTTAATCGACGTCGCTGTAGCGTCGGTGGCAAATGCATTTGGCCATCTAGCGACTGGCTGCGTAAGCTGCGTAGCAAACAGCAGTTGCCGCCACCTGGCGACCAGCAGCTGCAACAACAGCAACTGCAACTCCAGCGGGAATGGCAGTGGGAAAGGGAAAGGGATACGAGACGCAGCAGCGTTCTGTTGATGGTCCTGCTCAGTGGCAGCGAGATGGAGGCAAAGGCGGTGGTTGTCAGCGAACAGCAGGCGATCATGACGTCATCACAGCAGCAGCAGCAGCAACAACAACAAAAACAGCAGCAGCAACAACAAAAACAGCAGCGTCTCAGACGCAGCACAACGGAGGAAATAGACGAAGCCATCGATGCGCTGTGGCTGTAATTAAAAATCCCCTTCACTTTCCTTCTCACTTTCTCCCTCTCTCCGTCTTTGTCTATAACACTAGGCTGCATAATTGCATTTTATTTTTCAATATTACCAAACACACTTTTCTGATACATATGGATCCTTTTACAAAAATGCAGATACATGTACAGTGTGCCACTAATGTCTTCATACAGCATAAATTTGTCAAATTTGCGTAAAATAAAGATGTTTTGATGCGGATTTCTTATATTAATCTTTTA